>JAJIBD010012237.1:0-28720 GCA_021461705.1 Cryptotis parvus
ATCCCTCCTACAATTTGAACACGATGCCTGACTGTTGGACCACTCTTCCCCCCACTCTCCCCCACATTTTATTATACCACCATTAGATTTACAAGTACAAAATATTCCGTATTTGAATGTTGGTTCTATAGTTTCCCAAGGCCCAGCCTTCCACCTAGGCCTCTAGGGTGGGTCATAGAGGAGCATGGGGACCCCAGCTCCATATCCAGTAAGTCCCAGTGACTTTTGCCTCTGTGAGCTTTTATTGGGGCTGAACTTGCTGCTCTGAGCTGTTTTGATTTCAGCGTCTCTCTGCATGGGTTTTGACAGCTATTGTGTCGGACCATGAAAATGGTCGCTACTGTGGTGAGAGAGTCTCATCTGGCTTCTTCTGAGGACCTGCAGAGGTGATGGGCCAAGACCCATCCACATCTTCTCCCGCCCCCTCTTCTCCCACAGTAACAGGAATCAAGCAAATACACTTGTTGTTCTAGTCTTAGTTCCCTTTTCCACCGAAGACAGTTTAAGAAACCCTACTCAGTAGTGGGGCTCTAACCCAGCCTCACTGAGGCTGTTAGGGTCCACCAGGATCACACCCCAGTAACTTCTATTCCTTCCTTTTTACTTGTCTCTCCATCGGTGCCAGCTGAGGTCACAAATCAATCAGTGAGGCCGTTGGTGTGTGGTGTACACCCAGGCCTGGAAGTCGGGGCGCATCTTCCATGTCTCATGCAGACAACCAAAGAGAATCCTGGCTGTTCATGGTCCTCGCACCGTCACCATTTTCACCTCCCTCCCAGCTGACAGGGCCCATGACCTGAGACACCAGGAATGAGAACAGGCTAGGCAAGTGCTGCCCTTGAACATTCTTCTCGGGACAAGACACCAAGTCTTATTATAGACACTATTGTTCTATCAGTTTAGTAAAAGTTAGAGAAACAGGCCACTGTTACAAGTATGTCATAGTTTCCATAGGCTCTGGGCCTAGACCCTCAGTCCTTTTTCTCCCAATTCCTCCCACTGGGGTGGGGGCACCTGCCAACTTGCACAGGCCCCTTCAGGTTTCAAAAGTAGCTTTCCCAGCTCAAAACTAAATTTCCCTAGCCATCTCCGAGGGTCAGACCCCTGACCCTAGAAGATCAAGTACAACATCATTGGTCTGACTGAGACGAGGAAGTGTCAGTTGCATCATGCTGTATTTGACACCAAGAATTGTTCCTTGGAACATGCGCCCGAAAAGAGGCATCGGTGGCATTGGTGTCCTTGTCAACACGAACATGGCCGTCAACATTGATTCATTTGAATGCCTAACAAACCGAATAGGACGATTACACTTGAAGAGATGTGGCCCACTGCCAGCAATTTCTATCTTCATTGTCTATGCACCAACACCCACATACAAAGAAGATGAAATTGAGAAATTCTACATGGAACTGGAGGAGCTCTATAAAAAAGATCACACCTTCTACAAGATCATAGTTGGTGATTTTAATGCCAAAATAGGACCAAGAAGATCGGCTGAAGAACTCCACGTGGTGGCCGCCATCTTGGCCTACATGTGGCTGGGGTTCTAGCTGGGAATCCTAAGCACCGGGCATTTCCTTTTGCTGGTTTGTATGCCTGAACCTGTGATAAGTAAAGCCTTTTAAAACTGCATCGGATTCCTGAGTTTTCATCCATTCCTCGCCGCGGAGGTAGAAGGGAACTCACTTCCTGGCACTGTCGGGGACCCGGCAGAGCTCCCCGACAGTATGCCTGAACCAGTTCCCCAACTGTGCCAGACTCATGAGTTTTCATCCATTCCCCAACGGCCTTTGAGGTAGAAGAGAACTGCCCTGGTACTGTTGGGGACCCCAGCGGCACCCTTGACAGGAACCCACAGGGCCTGCCAGCCCCTCCCACCCCCAAACCCGAGTCTTCTTTCCTGCTGACTCTTCTGAAGCCACCTCTGGGTGCAAGATGGAGACGCCAAATGGGAACTGGGGTCACTGTCACTGTATCACTGTCTTCCCGTTCATCTTCAATTTGCTCGAGCGGGCACCAGTAACATCTCCATATGACCTGTCTCATGAAGTAGAGCACAAGGGAACCTGCTTGCTCCAGGAACATAAAGAGCCTCAAACCATTCCATCAGGTCATGGGAATGAGGTCTATAATTGTTACTGGTATCCACGGCTGCGCAGTTCATCAATAAATGCTGGATTTTGAGATGACTACAAGAGTATGCTACCCACACGGCAGAGCCTGGCAAGCTACCCGTGTCGTATTTGATATGCCAAATACCAGTAACTGGGGTCAGCTTGTCGTTAAAAGGTCACCAGTATCAAGGTCGTAGGGAAACTGCAGCGGAATCTTCATCTAAATGTTCTCAGCAACTTTGCATTATTTCCATGAAGCAGATGTGGAAACCGAGGCCTTGCTCACGCCCTCCAGTGATACGGCCTTTTGACATCCCCTCAAACACAAAATCACTCATTCACAAGGATACATGCACGCCCAAGTCTATTGCCTACTAAGAGCCACGATATGGAAACAACCCAAATGTCCAAGCACCGATGATCAGAGCAAGATGTGGCAGTCTATACATGTGGTAGAATACTATGCAGCTCTGAAAAAGAACTTCCAGGCAAATCGCCGCTACATGTATGGAACTAGAGAAGACCATGTGAGGGGAAGTGAGTCAGGAGAGGCACAGATACAGAATGATCTCTCTCATATGTGGGATGTAAAGTGAATAGTAAGGGAGCAACAGAGGGCCAAAGGCAACAGAACTGGAGGGTTGGTCCCGGAAATGAGTTTACCAATGCCCCAGAGGGAAGTGTCCTTGGGACAATGGGGGAAGCGCGCCCCCTGGTGGTGGATGTGGGGCTTGACCCACTGATGCAGGAAACTCATGAACAGGGTCCCTCCAGCTACAAATCCCAGTGCCTGGGGAGAGGTGAAATAAATGCCCTTTGCTCTGAGGCCACCCTGGCAGTGCAGTTTTCCTGAGCCCCGTTTGCTCCCCCAGCAGCTCCTGCCGTTGCTACACAAGAAACAAGTTAAACTGAAGGTACGAAACTGATTGAACTCTGAGACTGGAGCAAGCTGGGTCCCTTGCAGAGGTTTCAGGACATGAGATCTACGAAAAGCGAAGTGCAGTCAGCACCCAGGGACAGCAGGCGGGAAATTCCAGAGATAAGGAATGCGATGAGCCGCTGGACAGCTCTCAACCTGCCTCTTCTACCTTAAACAGGCCCCTTCCTCACACTGAAACTGCTCAGGCACCTTTGCTCTCAGAGACTTAAAAGTCAAACTTCTGGAGACTGGGGCAACGTTTGCCTTGCACACGGCCAACCTGGGTTCGATCCCGGCATTCCATAGGATCTCCAAACACAGCCAGGAGTAATTCCTGAGTGCAGAGCCAGGAATAACCCCTGAGCATTGCCGGGTGTGGTCCAAAAAAGGAAAAGGAAAACTGCCTTGTCAAAAGATACACATGACAACCCTTTAATGTATGTTCTGTAATCCAGAGTCTGGAAGGGAAGGAAAAGAGAGAGAAAGGGAAAGAAATAAAGAACCTGCCATGGAGGCGGGCTGGGGAGGGAGGAGGGAACCGGGACGTTGGTGGTGGGAGATGGGCACTGGTGGATGGATGGGTGCTGGAACACAGTATGACCAAAACCCAAATATAAACTTTGTAATTGTATATCTTTGTAATTGTATATCTCACAGTGGTACAATAAAATACTTTAAAAAAAATATTCAAATATTTTTTAAAAACTGCCTTGAGATTCACCATCAATCTGTTTGCTTGCAAGGAAAGTGACTCTTCTCAGAAGCCTACTGAGACTCTCCATTCTCGATAGCAGCTTTACTGAGCGCAGACTCCCGCACTAGAGGCGGCCGGGGTCTCCTTGGGACTAACTTGCTTTTCCCCTGAGGAACTACGTATCTGTGGTTCGGTTGTGAGTGGAAGCTGGGGGAGAAAGAACTGGGGAGCTCTGGGCCTGGTCAGGGCCTCTCCCACGTCTCCACGCCGGGGCTGCGGTCCTGCTTGGGAGAGAGGGGGGGGGGAGAGAGGGGAGAGAGAGACAGGCGCAGAGAGAGAGAGAGAGAGAGAGAGAGAGAGAGAGGGAGAGCACTGTCCGCCCCACCCTGTGTCCACTGCTGGCAGAGGCGACCCATTACCTCACAGCAGGGGCAGGGCGGCGCCTGCAGGGGTGCAGCCTCCTCGCAGCAGGGGCAGGGGCTCGCTGGCCTGCAGCCACCCCCTGGCAGCTCAGCTTATTCCCAGCTGCAGCAGCACCCAGGAGCGGCAGCACCATGGGGAGGGCATTTGCCTTGCACGCGGCCGACCGGGTTCGATCCCCGCTTCCTGTATGGTCGGTCCCCTGCACACCGTCAGGAGTAATTCCTGAGTGCGGTCAGGAGTAACCCCTGAGCATCACCAGGTGTGACCCAAAAAGAAAAAAAATAAAGAGGCGCCATGGGGCAGGCATGAGCCAGCGTGACATGCCAGCGTCATGTGTCCCACACACGTGTCACATACACTGCACCTGTGTGGACACGCATGTCGACAAGGCGAGGCGAAGCAGTAGCCTGTCCGAGGAACACAGGTGCCCAGACTGAACTGGAGGCAGAAAAGAAGAGCAGCTCCCGGGGGAGGGTTAAAGGGCTTTGCCTGTGCCCTTCCAAAGGCTTCTTGCGCTCTGTGCCGTAGAAAAGCACAGGAACACCTCCCGCCAGGAACACCTCCCTCAGCCACCCTCCGATCACGAGTCCGCGCCCACAGCACACCCACAATCCACACCCGGCTCTGACCTGCCTCAGCCCCGCCACGCACCAGTCTCCCATTCGCACCATCCCATGTAACTCTACACAATCACTCCCGTGCTGGTCTGCTCGCCTGCCACACTGCTGGTCCAAAGCACTCCTCGGTGCGGCACCCGTCGCTGGGGGCTGGGCTGTTTCCCATTTCAGCTCACTCTGCTGCTAGGGAAGCCTGAGGCTCCTGGTCACACCCTCTGGGTCAGAGGGCGGCAGCGTTCTGTTGTTGGGACACAGGAGGGAGCACACGCTCATGGCTGGGGAGCACACGCTCAGGGCTGGGGAGCACACGCTCAGGGCTGGGGAGCACACGCTCAGGGCAGGGGGAGCACACGCTCAGGGTGGGGGAGCACACGCTCGGGGCTGGGGGAGGCAGGTGCCTCTGGAGACCAGCAGGGCGAGGCCCCTGCTTTACCAGAGCAGACGTGGCTGCCAGCCTCCAGTGAACCCATTAGACAAAACCAGACGGTGGCCAGGAGTCAGTGGCAGCTTGTGCCGAAGCCCACTCTCCCCATGCTCCCACACGGCCTGCACACAGCGGCCACCTGAGCTCAGCTTCACCCCAAGTTCTCCCTGTCCTGCCCAAGCTCAGCGCACAGGTTCAGGAGCGGGCCAGAAGCTGTGGCCACACACCCGCCAAGTCCTCCCAAACACCATCGGCACAAGAGGGCAGCGGGCCGGGGGTCTGTCCACCGACACCCGCTGGCCTCAGGGGTTACGGGCGACATCCCCTGCCCCATCCGCACTGACGCTTTGCCCAAGTCCACAGGACTGTCCCGAACCCAAGCAGGCTCTGACGAGAGCCAGAGCCCCTCGGGGCTGGCGAGGGTGGCAGAGTGCCTGTTCCCACCTGCCCCGAAAGTGGAGGGCAGGAAGTGGGCGGCCAAGACCAGGCCTTCGTCCTTCCCACTCAGTGCCCTTGACGCGGTTCCAAGTCTGCCCCGTGGCGTCATGTGTGCGCCAGAAGGAGACGACGACAACTCTGAAAAAAGAATCTTTTTAATAAAAGTTACTCATAAAAAATCCTAATAAATTTCAAAGAGCAAGGTATTTCTTAATACATTTATGAAAGAGTATTTGGTCCTTCTACAAAAGCTTCCCTTTCATTTAAATACATTTTACAGGAGAAACAGTATCATCCACGGGGCGTATTGCACTTGCGACAAGCCTTAGATTCGGACTTCCCACAGCTTCTAAATCTACAGATTTTGTAAAAAACAGAAAATTTACCTTTCTGGTGCATAATAAATTAAAAACATAGCCTGTGTTGTGCTATTTAAAAGTAAAATCAAATGCCTCTGAAACATCATTTCTCTGCCCTTGGCGAGCAGGCGAGGGGGACGGAGAGTGACGGCGCGTCTTTTCCCGCACTCGCACCCCAAGGGGCAGAGCGGAGCCCCCACACACTGTGGGGCCACCGGGTCCCCTGCCCAGCAGGGGAGGCACTGGGCAGGGCGCGGCCTGCTCTGCCTCCCAGAGAGCACACAGCAGCCCTGAACAAGGCCACAGCGGCGCTGGGGAGGAGACGAGGGTCTGAGCTGCGGCTCGGCACACACAGCCACATCCACACAACCCCGTGCCACAGACGCGGACCCAGAAGGGACCGGACGCGCTCAGAGCAGTGGCCAGAGCTTCTGCCTGGAGAATGGAAGGAACTGGAAGACAGTGAGGGGAGAGGCAGACACGGAGCCCGGACGCACGAAGGCCCGTGACCTGAGGGGCCGGCCGACACCTCCTGTGCACCATCTCCAGAGGGCCACGGTCGGGGAGGGCCTGGGGGAAACACAAGCCCCCGTAAGACAGCTGTCCACTGCGAGGGGAGGAGCAGAGAGCGGGCAGAGAGGCACATGGACGTGAGGCTCTGTGCTCGCCCCCTCCCCGAGACGGCAGCACGTGTGTTGGCCCGGATCCACCTCCAGCAGCACCGCATGGCCAGAACCAAAGCAACACGCAACACAGAACCAGAACACAAGCGGCCAAGACCCGATTCCCCAAGGCAGACACAGGTGCTGACCGGCCCAGAGAGCAGCACCGGCCGTGCCGCCGCAGCGCCAAGCCAATGGCTGGACAGTGGACACTCGCCCTCATGCCCAGAAGAGGGCCCAGCCCAAGGCAACGGGCTGGGATGGCGCAGGAGAGGGAAGGCTCGCCTCAGCGGGCACAGCCCAGGCAGCGCAGCGGACGGGCACATGGGAAAGGCAAAGGGCTGGGATGGCGCAAGGAGAGGGAAGGCTCGCCTCAAGCGGGCACAGCCGGGGCAGCGCAGCGGGACCGGGCACATGGGAAAGGCAAAGGGCTGGGATGGCGCAGGAGAGGGAAGGGTCGCCTCAGCGGGCACAGCCGGGGCAGCACAGCAGGACGGGCACGTGGGAAAGGCAACGGGCTGGGATGGCGCAGGAGAGGGAAGGCTCGCCTCAGCGGGCACAGCTGGGGCAGCACAGCGGGACGGGCACGTGGGAAAGGCAACGGGCTGGGATGGCGAGGAGAGGGAAGGGCTCGCCTCAGCGGGCACAGCTGGGGCAGCGCAGCGGGACGGGCACGTGGATGCCAAGGCCAGTCGCCACCGAGCTGAGGGCCAGCAGGGAGGTGCAGAAAGGGGCACGATGGCCCCCGTCTCCTGGCCAGCCCTTCCCAAGGGCTCACCCAGAGGCCCGTCGGTTTGCTCAAAATGGCGCGTGTGCATGGACATGTGTGCATCTGCCTGCGTGTATGACCACGTGTGTGCGCAGGGAGCACGTGGGTCAGCCTAGTGGGGTGTCAGGATGGGCACGTGGGGCTGATTCAGTGCAAAACTGGAGATACATAAATTTCTTTGTTTTGTTTTTGGGTCACCCCAGCGATGCTCAGGGGTCACTCCTGGCAGTGCCCGTGACCATGCGGAGTGTCAGGGACCGAGAGAATTCAGACGTTGCTACCCTGGAGATGAGGCCATGTTGGTAAAGAAAGTGCTTCTGGAATAAGGTAGGAAGAATAAGAAAAAAGGAAATGAATAAACAGCGGGGGTTAGTTTCCCTTGTCACATAATAAATAAACATTTAAAAGACAGAGACCACACACGACGGAAGTCCCTTCACAGAAGCCTCCAGGAGCAGAACTCTATGAGCACTGAGGGCCGGCTGGAGCCTCGGCTCTCCCCAAGCACACGGGCTGCACTTAGCCCGGCCCAAAGGCAGAAAGCACAAACCACGCGGGATGGCACGCGGCCCTGCCCAGGCCGGAGACCACTTCCCTGAGGGGGCCGGGGACCCCGATCTGCCTCTGCTGCCCAGGTAGCCCCCGAGGAGCTTACAGAGTTCTTGCACCTGTGCGCATGGGCCGCCCAGGAAAGCTTCAGCCTGGCCCAAGTCCGCCCCATCGCCCTGGGCCCCGCGGTGTCCTCAGGGACATGCAGCGCCTGTCCCCACCCACTCTGAGCCCTGTGGCTCTCCCAGACAGGCTCACTGGCAGACACAGACGTAGGCCGCGACCCTCACTCTCCCGGCATGCCGCCACTGTCTGAGGGCATCTGTCTCCCTACAAGGCACCTGGTTTGCTCAGGGAGGTCCAAAACCAGAGCGAGACACGTCCCAGAGGTCCACCTGCCGAGCTCAGGCACGGACACGACACCAAAAGACTGTCCACGGCCGCTCACCGTCCTCCACGGCCAGCGTGTGCAGCGCAGGGGCGAAGGCAAGGCACAAACCAACAGCTGGACAGTCGGTCTTCCCGAGGTCAGTCCTGGGCAGGGCTTAGCGGACAAGCTGCCACCCAGGAGACACCGCGGCAGGAGGCCCTGAGAGACGTCCAGCCCCGGGCCCGCCCTACGCCTGGAGCCACGGCTGCAGGCCCCTGATCACGAGAGCCCGCGCCCTGCGACCTCTCACCTCGAGACCCTTGAGAAAAAGAGGGTTTTTATTGAACAGGAGAGAAACAGGAGGCGGGCAGGGGCCGAGGAGCGGCCGGGCTCAGACCAGGCCCACCATCTGGTCAATCTGCCGCATGTAGACGCTCTTCAGCGGCAGCGAGTATCTCCTCTCGTCCGGGACGCGGTTGCACTGGCGGAGGAGAGAGGCGGCTGAGCACCAGGGGCCACGCGACCTGCTGGATGCAGCCCCGCCCGGGCCTCCCGGGGACGCCCACACCTGGGTCTCCTGAGCCCTTGGAGAGAGGCGCCTTGGCAGCCCATGAGCTACTGAAAACGCTGCCACCTCTTCCCACTGTGACCCTCAAGGGGGCTCCAGCAACGCAGAGGCACCCCTGGGGAGAGGGACCGGCCAGGTCCCTGCATCCCCGCAAGCCCTCGGGTCGTGGCAAGTCAGGAGGGTGGGGGGCCCCCCGCGGCAGCAGCTCAGAGCAGGGCTCCCCTGTCGGCTGCACTCACGCTCGAGCTAGAGTTGACGACGCGGAGCTCAGACGCCTTGGGCCTGTGCACGGGCTTGGTCTCGGCAAACAGTTCCCTCCACGGGGCGACTCACGCAGGTGCTCGCCCACGGACACCACGTGGCCCTCCGTGGTAAACATGTACTTGGTCCCTGACTTGTGGACGGGATTCTCCTCGTCGAACAGCTGGTGGGGAAACACACACACACACACACACACACACACACACACACACACACGCACGCGATACACGCACGCCGCACACACACACACGCACACACACAACACACAGTGTTCAGGGGCCGTGGCCAGCCGGAGACTCTCTGGGCAGGAAGGCGCCGCATCAGGCTACACAGCAGCGCCTTGGAGAAGACTGGGGCCACGCTCCCTGGGGGACCCCAGTGTACTTGGCTGCGTGGGCGGCAGAGCCGAGTGGAAGCCACAGGACACGCAGCACGGGGAAGGAGAGTGGAGCTGACAGGCGGGGCGGGAGCAGGCAGCCTGTGGGCGCCCCTGGCCAAGGTCACTCAAAACTTCCCATCCCCCACACCGGAAAGCGCCATGACAGCTGGGCGCCCAGAGACAGGCAGTGGGACCAAGTCCCCTAAAGGAGCCCCTCTAGAGCCAGCTAGGAAAAGGCAGCAGAGGTCAGCGGGCCGTGTCCAAGCAGGACCACGGGTCAGCGGCTGGGCCCCGTGTGCCAGGCGGGGAGGCTGCCTGCAGGTTCCAGGCTGAGCCACATCCTGGGCGAGGCCCAAGAGAACTGCCAGGGGGCCCGAGCCTCGGCTCCACCCAGTGCCCCGTGCTCACGAGCCGGCAGTGCCAGGCGCTGGGCCAGTCCTGCAGGACAGAGGGCTGGGCCCCGGACTCTCCGTGCATGCCCAGGCTCTCTGCACACCCAGTGCTGGGGGCTCAGGAGGAAGCCAGAGGCCGCCTGGGTCCAGGACAAGACACGGGGACACGGACCGCCGGGAGACCGAACGCAGGGACCAGGGTCGCCCGGGAGCGGCTCGTACCAGGTACAGGTACTTGCAGGTCTCGCTGAGGAAGAAGCTCTCCATGCGGTCCTCCTTGGACTTGTCGATGACGTGGTGCAGCGTGGCATACCCGCATCTGCAACACAGCACACCTGAGCCGCTGCCCGCCGGCCCAGATGCCACCTAGAGGCTGCCTCGAGGGAGCCACAGCGTCATCTACAAAGTGGTCTGGCAGCTAGGCCTTAGGCGAAGTGCCTGGGGGCAGGGGACGCAGCCCAGTGGCCAAAAGTACGGCCGGCTGCAAGATGACTGGCTGCAGATTCCGGAGACATTTCTACTTCTGGGTCAAGGTTCGCAGCGCGACTGATCAGTTCCACAGCTTAGGGGCTGGGACAGCACAGCAGGGCGGGTCCTTCCTGCCTGGGGCTCGATCCCTGGCAGCCCCAGAAGGTCCCAGAGCACTGCCGGGAGATTCCCGAGCACAGCCAAGAGCATGCCCCTGCGCACAGCCAGTTATGGCCCCAAATCCCTCATAGCTTAAAAAACAATTTTATCAGCAAATCCTCATGGTAATGCCCTGCTCTTTGCCAAACACGAGCTGCACAGCTGAGCTCAGCTGCAGCCTTCGCAGGCCCCACAGAGTCTAGGCGAAGGCGACGGAGTTCCCATACTCCAGCGTCACACTCTGTCCGGCCTGCGCTCCCGACAGGACGGGACTCGCAGGACGGCAGAACAGGGCACCTGTGAGACGGCTGGGCACTTAGAGGGACAAAAAGCTCAGAAAAAGGCAAACCAGCTCCCGCCAGGGGAAATTTCAGAGTGCCACACGGCAGCTGTGTCCCTACAGGGGACAGCCCACACCAAATGGCCAGAGACGGCCCACAAGGGGGGCATGTGCCCTACCCCACTGCATGGCCCGGGCACCTCCCGCCTCGACCCAGCATCCCGGGTGTGTCAAATAAACGACAGGAAAAAGACCGAGAGATGGCGAGAACTTAAGAGACTGACTTGACCTCGTGTGCTTCTCCAGGCTCTGCAGGATGTCCATGCCCACGTGGAGGTAGAAGGGGTTCTTGGTGGCCTGCAGGGTCAGCGAGGAGCACGGAGATGCAGCGCGCACAGCTCACAGCCCACAACTCACAGTCCACAGCCCACAACTCACAATCCACAGCCCAGAGCCCACAGCTCACAGCCCACAACTCACAGCTCAGTCCACAACTCACAGCCCACAGCCCACAGCTCACAACTCACAGCCCACAGCCCACAACTCACAACTCACAGCCACAACTCACAGCCCATAGCTCACAGTCCACAGCCCACAATTCACAGCTCACAGCTCACAGTCCACAGTCCACAGCCCACAACTCACAACTCACAGTCCACAGCCCACAACTCACAACTCACAGTCCACAGCCCACAGCTCACAGCCCACAGCCCACAACTCACAGCTCACAACTCACAGTCCACAGCCCACAGCCCACAGCCCACAACTCAGTCCATAGCCCACAACTCACAGCAAAAGCCCACAACTCACAGTCCACAGCCCACAACTCACAACGCAGTCCACAGCCCACAACTCAAAGCCCACAGCTCAATTTCACAGTCCACAGCTCACAGCCCACAGCTAACAGTCTACAGCTCAGTCAAGGCCCACAGCTCATAGCTCACAGCCCACAGCCCACGGCTCACAGTCCACAGCTCACAGCCCACAGCCCACGGCTCACAGCCCACAGCTCACAAACCATGGCTCACGGTCCATGGCCCACAGCCCTGAGAGCCATCTCAGGGGGCTACCTTGCCCCAGAACTCTCAAAAAATTCAAGACAGGCCCCCAGGGCTCCCACAGGCGAGACAGGCTGGAAGGGCCAGGGCGCCGACACGCAGCCCTAGTGCCTCTCCTCTGCCACCTGCCTCCGACACTCTCCGTCCAAGGCTCGAGCTGAGAGTCCGTATCCAGGGCACGCCAGAGCCAGCGCAGCAGGACGCGGGCCACGTGCGTGGCTGGAGACAAAGCATCAAGACTAGTTTGTCTGCACAGCCAGACGGAGCCCGGGCAGCGGCGAGCCCGCGACCCCTGGGCACTGCTGCCCTGAGGCCACCTCGCAGGTGGGGAGTCACCTGGAGGCCACGCTCTTTCCCCTGGGAGCTCATGACCCCGCGGGCCGACCTAAGGGCCACGGCAGCCACCAAGTCCAAGTGCAGAGGGCAGGTGAGTTTCAGGGCGTGCCCCCCAGCCTCATGCTTGGGGTGGGGCCCTCCGTCAGGGCAGCCCCCAGCCGGGGATCGCACAAGAAGCTACCGGAAGGGGCCTCAGATGGGGCAGCCTGAGCTCTCAGAGCTGAGAGCTGGTTCCCTGGGCACGAGCCCAACCACACCGGGCTCAGGCCTGCGGGCAGGTGAAGCCCACGGCTGAGTCCCATCAGTGTGGATGCGCAGCAGGGACAGCACTGCCCATCTCACGGAGCCACATGGGCACCACACATGCTCAGGGCACCCGAATGCCCACAGGCCCGCCCAAGAGAACGCACACACACACACACACACACACACACACACACACACACACACACACACACACACACACACACACACACACAACACACATACACACACCACACTCAAACACGCACGCCCTTAAGAGCACCCGCACAGGCACACCCACACAGGCACCCGCGCACAAGGACACAGGGGCATGTCCTTGAGGGCACCCGCAGAGCCCGCGGTACCTGGTAGAGCAGGTAGGTGGACTCCACCAGCTCGGGCCGCAGGGGTAGAAGAGCACGTCGGGCGCCTGCAGCTGCCAGTTGTAGCGCTCGGGGAGGGCCCCGTAGCGCTTCCAGATGGCGTAGTAGAAGGCGTGCAGGCAGATGGCGTCCTCCACGTCCCCGATCAGAACCTGACGGGCGCACACCACCGGCACTGGCGCCGCCCGCAGCAGCTTCGCCGCCTCCCTCCTCACCCTCGGTCTGTTCTGCTGCTGGCTTTCCGGTCACACCTGCTCAGTGCTCCTCGGGGCCCAGTGCTCGGGGCCCGCACACCAGGTGGCACCCGGACCGCCGACGGGGGAAGGGGGCAGCGGGGCATGACCCGAGGGCGTACCTGCAGTCCCGGGAAGAACGCCTGCAGAGAGTCGATCCACGTGTTCATCAGCTGCCCGCTGAACATGTTCACGTTCACGCATAGCGGTGGGTCCCCCTCGCCCTCGTTACAGGCCTCCCGACTGGGGGTCCAGGCCGAGCAAGAGAGAGAGAAAGGCCAGTGAGAAACAGCTCGCCCCCACAGCCCAGGGGTCTGCTACCAGGGTGAGGCTGCGGCGTGCATTCTCGTGATGCACCCAGGATGTCTTGAAAGTCTGCCCGGCCCCTGCACACAGCTGGAACCGTACCACCGGGCCTCGGGAGCTCAGGAGCCCGTCCTGCAGCGGTGGCTCCCCAGAACCCCCAGCCCAGCGATGCGGACACAGGGAGGAACAGAGCAGGGGAGGCGGGCACCTCCCAGCTCGCAGTACGGCTGGGCCGTGTCCCCACACACCCCTGCGCAGGTAGCTCTGGATGCTGCGGTAGGCGGCGTTGAACATGTGCAGGTCGTCTTCCTCACCGAAGAGGATGTAGGCCTTGAGCAGGTACTCGTAGAAGGAGTCCAGGCCGGCGCCCAGGCCGCTCTGTTTGCCCACCCAGTGGCCCGTCTGGATGTTCACCACGTTGCCTGCAAATCAGAGTTCAGGCCCGAATTAGCTCCCCGGGCAGCGTCCAACTGTGGCCTGGGGCCCCGCGCTGTCCTGGCAGGGCCCATGCCTGGCCCGGCAATGAACCTCACAAGCCAAGAGCGGCCACACTTCTGACCCAGTTCTGCCATTCCAGAGCCTTAGCATTCAAAGAACGCTCTTTAGAAAGAAAGTGTCTGAATAAAAGCCAAACCACCACCGTAGGGTTGGTGCCACAGCCGAGTCGACGGAGGGAAGGGGGTCTGCAGCGCCCCCCCCCACCATGGCCACAGCAACCTGAATGCGCTTGATCTCCAAAGGGGAACTGAAAAGGAGGGTGCTGGGCCCACTGGGGACGGGTGTGGCGCTGGGATTACCCGCATGGGAAACCCCAGGAGCAGTTCTGCAAACCACAGAACTGCAATGAATGCCTGTCAGAAGGAAGATACCTTCAGTTGCTTCCTCAAGGCCACAGCAATACTACAGCAGGTGGGGCTCTTGCCAGCAGCTGATCCCGATCCCCGCACCACATACGGTCCCCTGAGCACACCTGAGCAGAGACGGGGTGGCCCTACACAACAGCCATAATAATAGTAATTCAGGTGTTCAACCCCGGGAAGCTAACCCGGTCTCTGGTGCAGCTTTCCGAGACGGGGACTCGGAACACGAGGCAGCCAGATGCATGTGGAGACGCCGGCCCGACACCCCCATTAAAGCTGTGGGCGTGACAAGCCCCTACAGGCTGAGGGACACCAGAGCAAAGCTGATGAGCTGCTGTGACTCTTCCCAAGGGCCAGTCTGGTTCACTTTACTTCTACGACCGTTCCATATAAAGTGAAGAATCTGCTTACACACAGGGAGGTCCTGAGGAGGCCCCAAGGCAACGCGGGGATGAGCACAGGGGATGGCTCGCGCTGCAGCCCAGCCCCACGAGCTGGAGCTCCCCAGGGCCACTTGTTCCATTTGCTGTCTCTCGCTTAGGGGCCACGCCTGGGGTGGATGATCACCACACACTCACTTGGGGTGCCAAGGACCAAACCCCGCCCCTGCAAGCAGAGCATGTAGGCAGGGCATCTGCCTGACAAGTGGCTGGGTTCACAACTCAGCTCCCCATAAGGTCCCCTGAGCACACCAGGAGTGATCCCTGAGCACACCAGGAGTGATCCCTGAGCACACCAGGAGTGATCCCTGAGCACCACCAGGAGTGATCCCTGAGGACACCAGGAGTGATCCCTGAGCACCACCAGGAGTGATCCCTGAGCACCACCAGGAGTGATCCCTGAGCACACCAGGAGTGATCCCTGAGCACCACCAGGAGTGATCCCTGAGCACCCTCAGGAGTGATCCCTGAACACCACCAGGAGTGATCCCTGAGCACTACCAGGAATGATCCCCTGAGCACCACCAGGAGTGATCTCTGAGCACCGCCAGGAGTATCCCTGAGCACACCAGGAGTGATCCCTGAGCACACCAGGAGTGATCCCTGAGCACCACCAGGGTATCCCGAGCACCAGGAGTGATCCCTGAGCACACCAGGAGTCCTGAGCACCACCAGGAGTGATTCTCTGCACACCAAGAGTATCCCTGAGCACCACCAGGAGTGATCCCTGAGCACACCAGGAGGGATCCCTGAGCACACCAGGAGGGATCCCTGAGCACCAGGAGTGATCCCTCTGCACACCAAGAGTATCCCTGAGCACCACCAGGGTGATCCCGGAGCACACCAGGTGATCCCTGAGCACCAACAGGAGTGATCTCTGAGCACACCAGGAGTGATCCCTGAGCCACTAGGGTGATCCCTGAGCACCACTAGGGTGATCCCTGAGCACCACCAGGAGTGATCCCTGAGCCACCAGGAGTGATCCCTGAGCACCACCAGGAGTGATCCCTGAGCACACCAGGGGGATCCCTGAGCACCACCAGGAGTGATCCCTGAGCACACCAGGAGTGATCCCCTGAGCACCAACAGGAGTGATCCCTGAGCACACCAGGAGTGATCCCTGAGCACACCAGGAGTATCCCTGAGCACACCAGGAGTATCCCCTGAGCACACCAGGAGTGATCCCTGAGCACCACCACCAGGAGTATCCCTGAGCACACCAGGAGTATCCCTGAGCACACCAGGAGTGATCCCTGAGCACCACCAGGAGTATCCCTGAGCACACCAGGAGTATCCCCTGAGCACCACCAGGAGTATCCCTGAGCACCACCAAGAGTAGCCCCCAAACAGGCAGGAACCAAAGCAACCCAGCTGCACTCCTGCCCTTTGAGCTGCCTCCTGGCTCTCAACTAGCTGTGATTTAGGGAGGGTCACGTCCAGTGGTGCTCAGGGCTGACTCCTGGCTCTGCACTCAGGGACCATTCCTGGAGGGGTTCAGGGGACACCATGGGGTGCGGGGCTGGAACCTCGTCGACCACATGCCTGGCCGGACCCTCCATTGTACTGTCTCTCCGGCCCCTCCGTGATCCTTGGATAACAGTAGTTACTGTTACCAATGGGTCACGAGCGAGCAGAGCCTGACCCCAGGCCCCTGCTAGCTCTTTGCAAGGACATCGCCACCGCAACTGTAGCCCACAGCTGTGTGTGCCCGACACCTGGGGGCAACCCCCCCAGCCTCGCTTGAGATCACGCCTCCGAGGGAAGCCCCCGGACACCGGCGCCACCTACCTAACAGCCCCCTGTCGTTGCTCCGTGAGACTCCAAAGGGGCCTTCACAGCTCGCGCCTGGCCACCCACTCGAACGTGGAGTCTCCCAGCAAGCGGCTCAGAATCCCGAACTCCACCAGCAGGGAGCCGGCACCAGCAGTGCACGTCTCGTTGTTGCTGTCGGGGGACGCCTGTCTTGAGATTCACCTGCGGACACAGGACAGAGATGCTGGAGGGGCTGGAGCGATGGGACAGCAGGGGAGGGCTTTGCCTTGCCTGAGGTCAAGCTGTGTTTGATCCCCAGAACCCATTGTGATCCCCCACACTGTTAGGGGGAGTGAGCCCTGAGCACAGAGCCAGGAGTGAGCCCTGAGCACAGAGCCAGGAGTCAGCCCTGAGCATAGAGCCAGGAGTGAGCCCTGAGCACAGAACCAGGAGTGATCTCCGAGCACAAAGCTGGACCTAGGAGTGATCCTTGAGCACAGAGGCCAGGAATGATCCCTGAGCACAGAGCCAGGAGTGATCCCTGAGCAGAGAGCCAGAAGTGATCCCTGAACACAGAGCCAGGAGTGAGTCCGAGCACAGAGCCAGGAGTGAGCCCTGAGCACAGAGCCAGGAGTGATCCCCGAGCACAAAGCCAGACCTAGGAGTGATCCCGAGCACAGAGGCCAGGAATGATCCCTGAGCACAGAGCCAGGAGTGCTCCCTGAGCACAGAGCCGGGAGTGATCCCTGAACACAGAGCCAGGAGTGAGTCCCGAGCACAGAGCCAAGAGTGATGCCCTGAGCACAGAGCCAGGAGTGAGTCCCGAGCACAGAGCCAGGAGTGATGCCTGAACACAGAGCCAGGAGTGATCCCCAAGCACAGAGCCAGGAGTGAGCCGTGAGCACAGAGCCAGGAGTGATCCCGAGCACAGAGCCAGGAGTGATCCCCGAGCACAGAGCCAGGAGTGAGCCGTGAGCACTGCAGGGCGGCCCCAAAACAAAAGCAAACAAACCGGAGATGGGGCTGCCGGGCGGAGACCAGGCCCGCTCATGCTCACACAGAACCAGGCCCACTGCAGCCTCTTCTGAATGTCACTGGGGCAGAACCAAGCTCGGCAGCTGAGGCACGACCGGGAGGGTGCCAGCAGCTCTCTGTCAGAGATGGCAGCTCCCTGCCCCTGTGTGGGAGCCATGCAGGAGGCCCCCTGAAGCTACAGGGACCGGCGAGGGGCCTCAAGGACAGGCCCCAGGACAAACCCTGTGAAGGCACCTCCCTAGGGGCGGGGGTCCCAGCTCAGCGGCCACAGCAGGGGCTCAGCAGAAGCCCCATGAACGACACCCCCCCAGGCCTCTGAGAGCCAAACTCTCTGCAGGGCAAGACTTTCCTCTTCCACTCCCGCCCTCCGGCCAATCCAGTGCCCGGAGCCGAGCGAGGGACCCACCCGTGGGTAGGGGATCCCAGTCTTGGTGTTCTCGAAGGCGGGAGGAGCCGCACGCCAGGTCGTGCGCCATGTGCAGGAGCTCGTTGTCGTAGTCCTTGACGGCCATGTCCCCGAAGGGCTGCTGCGCGTCCGTGATGATCCTGTGGGCAGACAGGAGGCTGCCCAGGACCCCTGGGGACGAAGGACACAGAGAATCAAGCCCCTCGCGGCCATACAGCTGGCCAACAGCCCCTGCCCGCCCTTCCTGCCCTCTGGCCGACTCGGAGGCCAGGAAGGCGTCTGTGAGAGGCGCAGGAATGTGGAGGCTTCCAGGGCGACGAGTCGCTGGGAACAGGGAAGGGAAACTGCTGTGCTTAGCGGCGCGGGCGGCAGCCGGGACAGCCCAGTCTGGGCAAAGGGAGGAACAAAAGGGCCCACACCAGGGTCCCCAGCTGTGACCCTCAACACCTCTCAGGGAACCAGGCTCCGGGACAGACTCACACAGCAGCTGACCTGAGCAGGGGAGATCGGGCCCTACCCAGGGGCCTTTGGGGCTACTGTGCTCCAGAGGCCCCCAGGGAATCCAGCGATGCTGGGGAGCAGACCAGGGTGGGCGACATGCAGGGGACCGGATCAGCCCCGGTGGCAAAGGCACGAGGGCGAACAATTGGGGTTTATTAAGCTAAAAGGTCAGGTACAAATCTGGGGGTGGAACACGGGGATCTGGGGCGGGGCGACAGCATGGTGCGGAGGGCGCTTTGCCTCTATGTGGCCAACCCGGGTTCAATCCCGGCATCCCACAGGGTCCCCCAAGCACTGCCAGGAGTAATTCCTGACTGCAGAGCTGGGAGTGAGCCCTGAGCATCACCCAGTGTGACCCAAAATGAAAAAAAAGAACCAATACAGGAGAGTCCTGAAGACAGATGGAAGGTGGAAGACCAGGGAGCCGTCCAGAGGGGTCAGTGAGTGACCATGGGGCGGTCCAGAGGGGTCGGTGAGTGACCATGGAGCCATCCAGAGGGGTCAGTGAGTGACCATGGAGGCGTCCAGAGGGGTCAGTGAGTGACCATGGGGCCGTCCAGAGGGGTCAGTGAGTGACCATGGGGGCGTCCAAAGGGGTCAGTGAGTGACCATGGGCAGTCCAGAGGGAGTCAGTGAGTGGCCATGGGACGGTCCAGAGGGAGTCAGTGAGTGGCCATGGGGGCGGTCCAGAGGGGGTCAGTGAGTGACCATGGGGCGGTCCAGAGGGGTCAGTGAGTGACCATGGGGCAGCCCAGAGGGGGGTCAGAGAGAGACCACCGAGCCATCCAGAAGGGTCAGTGAGTGACCATGGGGCAGCCCAGAGGGGGTCAGAGAGAGACCACCGAGCCGTCCAGACGGCAGCAGGAATCGGCAGGAGCTTCCCTAGGACTCCGTGAAGGAAAGCAAAGAGACCAGAACGAGGAAGGCCACGGCCTCCCAAGGGGGCACCAGGTGTACCCGGCTCCGGAAAGCAGCGCCCGACCCTTCAGCCAGTCGTGTCTGGACTTTTTCCGTCTCAATAAACCCAAAACTGTGGGTGAGAAGCAGAAGCCGAGCCCCGGGCTGCCGCCTCCTCCGTCCACACACAAGCTGCCCCGGTCACTTCACGAGCGAGGTTACCTGATCGTGGCCTCGAAGACCTGCACGGTGGAGTCTCGGTCAAAGGAAACCGTGTCAATCACTAGCCTGACTGCTTTCTGGAACTCCGAGGAATTCCCCATGATCTTGGAAAAGAAAAAATACAAGACTTCAGCGGCAGCAGGGAGCAGCGGGAAGCCGTCGGCCATCAGCACAGTCCAGGACTCACCCCTGCCCACACTCCGCTCCGGGAGGACGCCGCAAGCAAGGCCCACGGCCACCACGATTCCAGCAACGAGTCTAGAGGAATCCCAAACCCAAGAGGCAAAACAGGACTCTCCCTCAGCTCCACACACCCACAGCTCAGGTGTCTGGTCCCCAGGAGAACGAATCCTCTGGAAGACAGATCTGCTACCTGCTGCTTATGTGCCCAGCACGCTGAGACACGCTAGTGTTATTTTCGGGGAACACAGGGCAAACCAGGGGGGCGCAGACAAGACATGCGAGTTGTCAGCTCGGTCCCCTTTGGCTTCCTGTGTTGGTTCTGAAGACACAAAACCAACTCTCTTGTGCCTGGCCAACTCTCTTGTGCCTGTGGGCCAACTCTCTTGTGCCTGGTGGGCCAACCTCTCTTGTGCCTGGTGGGCCAACTCTCTTGTGCCTGGTGGGCCAACTCCTCTTGTGCCTGGTGGGCCGCTCCCGGCCCTGCTTGGGGAACAGGTGATTCCAGGCACCGACCTGGGCTCGGGCATGCAAAGCCTGTGCTTAGCCCCCCGCTCCTGGGCCCCCTGCAGGAGCTTGGTCAAACGCAGCCCAGAATCACAGTCCCAAGCTCCGGCGCTGGGGGGACGGCCACAAGCCACTCGCAGGCTCTGGGGGCCCCCAGAGTTTCAGAGTGAGCTGCACCAACATGCTGATGACGCCCGGCTGTATGGGCACATGGACACGGCGAGGACGCTGAGGACTGTCCCTCCTGTCTGAGCCCGTCCGAGTGAGCGCCCGGAGCCAGGACGGCAGCCCTCTCCACTTTCGGCCGTTCCTCTGAGAGATTCTGCGACCGTGCTGAACGGTGCCCGAGGTCGCCCTTTGCGTCTGTTACAGCCCCTGTAAAATGTCCCCAAAGGGGGACCAGAAGCCAGAGCAGCAGCCCCTGAAACAAGCCCCCCGAAGGCTGATTCTCTGCCACGAAAGCACAGGCAGGTCCGTCCCCCTTGTGGCACGTGTGGCCGCAGCCCTGAGCACAGACCGAGCTGGAGGTGGCCGTGGGGGTTGGCGCCGTCTGTTCCACGCTGCCACCAATGGCATCAATCGGAGCCGGGCGGCCATGCTCGGGGACTTTGGTGCAGCTACACGAGGCTGCCTGACACAGGTGGCCACAGGTCCATCACGGAGGCTTCTCACGCCCTCCGGGCTGCTTTGCAGAGCCCCCAGCACCGAGACACACACACGAACCCCTCCAGTCTGCGGGCAAGAGGGTTCTTCTCCAGAGGACACCCGGGGTCAGCACTGGGCGTGCTGGCTGACCGACTCATGGGCAACAGTCGCCCCGCTCTGCTTCGTAGAGGGGATGCGAGGGCACTTGGGGTGGGCAGAGACGTCCCGGGCCCTCCCCGCAGCACTCCCGAACAAGGCCGGACAGGCATGTCGAGGCACATTCTCGGCATGCCAGGGCGGGCGCAGGCGGGCAGAAGCCTCCAGGGGAGGCCGGACTCGAGAACTGGTGGGATGAGACCCAGGCGTCAGGCGAGGCAGAGCACCGCAGCCTCCACATTCTCTTCCCGCTCCCAGAATTCTGTCCATGAGATCAGGGTGACCTCGGCCGCACTGTCCATCCACCCCTCTGTCCTGAGACTCAAACAAGCCGGCCTGCACGGTCAGCGTCCCTCAGAACCGTGCGAGTGCAGGTTTGTGCCGGCCTGGAAAGTGCCCACAGCTGGCTAACAACAGGTCCCGGCGTCCACGGAGGCCTCACTGGAGTGTCGGCGTGGACAGCACAGCAGCAGCCGGGCAACGGGTGCGGTGGACCAGGCGCACACAAGCTCCTGGGACTTCAGCCGAGCACTTGGCTCTGACGCCTAAAACCCCCACGTGCGGGGACCTTCCATGAGACCCGCTGACTGTTAGGGAACGGGAGCGGGAGGCGGGGAGACGCGCCCCTGACAACAGAGGGACGCTTCTGCCCTCTGGGGGGGCCCTGCCCGGCCTCCCTCTGCGCCCTCACCTAGAGTAACTGAGGGGCGAGCAAGGGCCGGGGCTGGAGCAACACAAGGTCCCTTTCCCGGGGAAAGAGGCTCGTCATGGCCAATCCGCTGACCCGAGTCCACAGGAAAGGGGACGCCCCCTCGACACTTACCGCCAGGGTGTCCAACGCGTCCACGAGCGTCAAAGAATAGTTTCCAGGACATCGTTGATGTTCAGGTTTGAACTGGAAAAGAGAAAATCACAAAAAACCATTGTTTTTCAGAGACAAGAAAAAAAAATCAGTGAGACTCGCCACCTTCAGAAACCTCACCCCGGCTGTCCAGGGCCTAGGCCTTGGGCCTCTCTCTGGGGACGTGGACACAGACTGAGGCACACGAGGGTGGCTGGGAGGCCCTGACACATCCTTTGCCCTCACTGGCAGAGCTTCAAATAAACGCAATCAAGCTCGGTCCAGCCACGAAATCTCTCATGTCCAAACCGCGGAGCAAGAAAGGCGGAGCAAGTGGCCTGGTGTGGCGCAGGTGGGCATAGGGGAGAGCCCCCGGCCACCGAGGAGCCCCCTCCTGCCGGGCACAGGGCCTGCGCTGCCGTTCTATTTCTCACTTCCTTCTCCCCTAACTTGGAGCAGCCAAGCCGGCAGAAGCCCACGGAGACCCCCCAGCCCTGCCACGCCTGGCCCAGAGCAGAGTGGCCTGGGCAGCATCTCAGGGACGCAGGCGAAGCGCTGATGGAGCCGTGAGGTGTGGACAACACGCGGACAGCGGAGAGGTTAAGGCCCCTGTCGGGGGCTCAGCAGAGAAGCAAGGCCGCCCCTCAGCGCCCCTCCGCAAGGGAAGTGGAGAGTCCACGAGAGGGCCGGGGCAGAAGTAAGACGGCCCTGAGACGAGAGAGACGGCGGTTCTTGAGCCAAGCCCAAAGGCCTCGCTCCCTCCCTCCCTCCCCGGCTCTGGGCTCTGCCCACTTCCTCCAAACCCCGACTCAGAGTCACAGTCACTCTCAGACCGAGCCCGTGTCCCAGGCCTGCTCCGCCTCCTCAGCCAAGCAGGAGCCCCGAGACCTCCCACCTCATCTACAACACACTTGATGGCCTTCCTACGCACCCTGGCCTGTTCTGGGCCTCTGCGGTGCTGGACACTCAGTCTGGCTCAAGGGTCCCAGGTGCTGGGACGACAGGCCCACGCCCGCAGGGCCGGGAACATTTTCAGACAAAGCAGCTAGATGGGAGCACTGCCGTGTGCCACCTCACAGCCACACCGGCGTCTCCCACTTGTCAACCCTTTGGACAGAGCGAGCCCCCCAGGACAGCGCCAGCCCCAGGCAGGAACGGCACGGGAGGAGAGCGGTGCTCAGGCTCCGCCAGCGGGCTCCCACAAAGCAGCTCCTCTAGAATCCTCTCCGGAAGGCCCCCACACTGCGGCAGGAAGGCGGGGGGGCACCTGGCCCCAAGAGCTGTGGAGGACCGCGTGGTCAGCCTGCAGATGGACACACGTGGGCTGGCTCAGTTGCAGCAAGCCTGACCACGCTGGCCCCTGCCACAGGAAGCCCACAGCTCTCGCCACCCACCGCCGCTTCCCACTCTTGTGGCCTCTGCACCCCAGTTCCGAGCTGACCGGACGTCTGACCCCACCTGCAGAACTGTCCTGGGCTCTGCACCTGGGGCACCAACGTGCTTCAGTGCTTCCGGCCAGGATGAGAACAGAGGAGTGGAACGGAAGGGGCTCTGGGAACGGGTGGCCGGGAGACCCCAGCACCGGGGCAGGTCGCCCTCCGTCTCCCCAGGAGCAGGCCGGCTGGCCCTGCCGCCTGACCTCGGTTTACCCAGACATCAGCACCCAGGCCTGCCTAGACAAATGCCAGTCCTGCGACTCCCCTCACAGGCCAAGAGAGATGTCCCGACCAACCAGGGCCCCTGGGGCGCCAGAAAACCCCTCAAAGGCCCTCAGTTCCTTTCTTCAACCCGTCACCCCTTCCGGAGACTGCCCCCCCATCTCCATCACGACTTCCCTTTACGCAGCCGCAGAGGGGGCCCAGGAGTGTGAGCGCACGGGAGCCAGGGCACCCGCTGACACCCCACCTCTGCGGTGGGGGCAAGGAAACAGCAAAGGAGCCAAAGCGCAAAGGGTCTCACCCCAGTGAGAGAAGTCGGTGAGAGAGTGCGGCCAGAGGGGGAGGCGGGGAGGGACTGGGGGTCACGGGTCCCCGAAGTGTGGAGGGACTCGGGGGTCGTGAGGTGGGGTCGTGTGTGGAGGCACCGGGTGAGGTCACCACGTCCTCCTGAAGCAGCTGCGACGGAGCACAGTGCCGGGATCCGTGTCTAGGCAGCTCTCAGGACTAAGTCCTCCATGAGAGCACCAGCGCTCAGGGCAGGTGGGGCCACTTCCTCCCCGCTACGCTCAGGGTGACACGGCTCAGGGTGACACGGCGGCCCTCTGCGGGCTGGGGCAGAGGCCAGGACGCAAGTCCAGCCTCGGGTGTCCAAGGCCATGCCCCCAACTGCAGCCCAGGACCAGCCAAGCCGCACAACTGACTGCAGCCCCCAGGAGTGACCCCAGGCCCTGCCCAGACACAGCCCGGGATTGGGACAAGCCCCTAACTGCAGCCCCCAGACCCGCCCCCCAGCCCCCGGCCCCTACGGGACAAGCCCCTAACTGCAGCCCCGGACTGCCCAGACCCGCCCAGCCACAGCCCGGGATTGGGACAAGCCCCTAACTGCAGCCCCCAGGACTGACCCAGACCCCGCCCAGCTACAGCCCGGGATTGGGACAAGCCCCTAACTGCAGCCCCCAGGACTGACCCTAGACCCCGCCCAGCTACAGCCCCGGGCTGGGACAAGCCCCTAACTGGGACAAGCCTCTAACTGCAGCCCCGAGACTGACCCAGACCCCGCCCAGCCACAGCCCGGGATTGGGACAAGCCCCTAACTGCAGCCCACAGGACTGACCCAGACCCCGCCCAGCTACAGCCCCGACTGGGACAAGCCCCTAACTGCAGCCCCCAGGACTGACCCAGACCCCGCCCAGCTACAGCCCCGACTGGGACAAGCCCCCAGACTGGGACAAGCCCCTAACTGCAGCCCCCCGGACTGACCCAACCCGCCCAGCTACAGCCCCGACTGGGACAAGCCCCAGACTGGGACAAGCCCCTAACTGCGCCGGACTGACCCAGGCCCCCGCCCAGCCACAGCCCCGGACCGGGACAAGCCCCTAACTGGGACAAGCCCCTAACTGCACCCCCGGGACTGACCCAGGCCCCGCCCAGCCACAGCCCCGGACCGGGACAAGCCCCTAACTGCAGCCCGCAGTTAGGTGCGAGACAAACCACCAACGACAGCCCGGGGCGCCCAAGCCCCCTACCCCCCGCAGCCCCCAGGCTCGGGCCAAGCCCCCGGGACAGCGGCCGGGCCGGCCAGGCTGGACTTTGACCGCCCTGCGCGCACTCACGGGTCGCGGTCGGGGCCGCGGCCGCGGCAGTGGATGGGGTTGAGCTCGTCCTGCGGGAAGGCGTGCGCCATGTAGTTGTCGTAGCCGAACACGAACATGCCCCGCGCCAGGTCGCGCATGCGGCGCGCAGCTGCGGCGGGAAGGCTGCGCCGTAGCGCCGCTCGTAGTCGTCGGGCACCGCGCCCCAGCGCGCCGGGCCGCACACGCCGGGCCGCGCGCCGCCCCGCAGGACGCCCCGCAGGACGCCCCGGCTCCCGGCCGCCGCGCGCGCCGGCCTCAGGCGCGGGAAGCCCAGGCCGAGCGGGAAGCGCTGGTAGAAGCCCAGGCTGGGCCCCGGGCCGCAGAGCAGCCAGAGCGCGCCGTGCAGGCCGAGGCGCAGCAGCAGCAGCCCCAGGACGAGCGCGCGCGCCAGGGCATGGTGGCGCCGAGCCCGCGGGCATCCTGGGCGAGCGGGGCCTGCCCCGCCGAGCGCCGCGCCCGCCGCCGGGCCGCGCGCGCGCCCCCTTTAAGGAACTCCCCCGTGACGCACGCGGAACCGGCCCGGGGCCCCGCCCCGCGGCCCGCCGGCCCGCCGGCCCGGCCCCGCGCCCGCCCGCCCGCCCGCTCGCCCGGGATTGGCCCGCGGGCGCCGGCTCGCAGGGCGCGGCCCGGGGCCCCGCGGGCGCCATAGGCCGCCCCGCCGCGCGCCGCCCCGCCCCCGTCCGAGCCCCGCCCCTCGCCGCGAAGGCCGCGCCCCCTCGCCGCGCAGACCCGCCCCTCGCTGCGCAGACCCCGCCCCCCGTTGCGCAGGTCCCGCCCAAGCCCCGGCCTGGGCCGGGGAGCTCGGCCCCCCAGAGTCACGCCCCGCCGCGGCTGGCCCGCGAGGCCACGCCCCTCGCACGCCCCCCGACCGCGCCCCGCGACCTCCGCTCCGCCGAGGCCCCGCCCTGATCCCCGCCCCTGCGCACAGGCCCCGCCCCGTGGCGTCCCGGCCCCCCCCGGGCGGCCCCTCCCAGGGCGGAAGAGCTGGCGTGGCGCGCCCCGGCCGCTCGGGGCTCCGGGCGGACAACTTGGAGCCAATGGGCGCGCGGCACGGAGCGCTGCCCCAGCGCCGGATGCAGACGTGGCCCGACCCGTCCGGTCCCGAGGCCGGCCCAAGGGCGCCCGCTGAAAGGCACGCACCGAAGGGAGAAGCTGCTGCGTCAGAGCAGCCCCGTTTGCGCACACAGGGCAGCCAGGGGAGCTTGCTGGACCCTTAGGGGTATCTTCTTTTACGACGCCCGAGAACGCACACGAAGGACTCCCTGAAGTCTTTGCATGACACGCCCTTACTTGCGACAGTGGCCCAGGTGACGGGACACTCCACGGAGGACCCGAGTGCTCGCGGGCGTCTCTGAGCTCCTGCCCAGGGTACTGGCCTAAGTACTAAGGGTGCTCTTGCAGCCCGAGGTTTGCCTGGGCTCCTGGGCAAGTCACATTCCCCTCTGCACCCACTTCCCAGGTTCAGGAGGTGCCAGCGCCAGCTCCCAAGGCTTTGGGGCTGCAGTGAGGTAACAGCCTGCTGTGGTCTGCCCTCTTCTCCTCGGGCCCGTCCTGTCGGACAGGTTCTGAAGAGCTTGAGAAACAGCTCCGGGCTTGCTAGCCCAGAGCCGGCCCTGGCTGAAGGCAGGGAAGTGAGGAGGAGGGGCAGTCTGCAATGGAGGGGTGAGGCACGCGAGCATGACGCACTGCTCCGCGAAGCCCCCTCGGGCCTCCCTAGGCCGGGGAGGAGTCAGCTGAGCACGGAGCAGACGGCTAAGGAGAGCCTGAGGCCAGGTCTTGGCCAGAGATCGTGCTGTTGCGTACCTGCACCGTGACAGGAGCAGAGGGTGAACCTTGCCGGAAGCCCAAACTCGGCAGCAGAGTGTGGATGGAAAGCTGGAGTGACCTAGTTCTCCCCTCTCTGCTCAACTGCGATTTGAAAACAGGTTTGGGGAGAGCCACACCCTCCAGTGCCGCCTTGAGGACAGGGCCCTTGAGGACAGGGGCCCCGGGGATTAAGCCCAGGCTTCCTGGACCCCGCCTGCTGAGCTCTTTCCCACCTCGACCTCTTTGATCTGGCCCCAGACCAAAGACCACACTGGCGGGGGTGGGGTGGGGGTAGCTGCTGGTGACAAACGCCAGGGACAGCCCATAATCAAAGCTTTGTAAGTGGAGACAACAGTGGACTTCTGGAAGGCAAACGGCTGCCAGTGACACAGTCTGAGTGGGTTCCAGGAGCCAGAAGAGTGAGGTCGGGGCGGGGGCACTCTCGGTCCAGAGCCCAGTTGACTGGCTGAAAGGGCAGTTGTCTGCCACGCTCAGTGCCAACCACTAGACTGGCCCCTCTCCCCTTCCCAAAAACTCAGTGGAGACGCCAGATGACATCGGTGTCCTGCAAGTCACAGCTAGGACGCAGGGGAAGGCCAGAAAGTGCATCCTAGGGTCGGAGCGACAGCACAGCGGGTAGGCGCTTGCTGGCCTTGCCGGGTTCCATTCCGGCATCCCATATGGTCCCCAGAGCACCGCCAGGACTAATTCCTGAGTACAGAGCCAGAAGTAAGCCTGAGCATGCAGGTGTGACCCAAAAAGCAAAGGAAAAGAAGGAAAAGTCTTCCTTACATCCTCAGAGTAAACTAGATCCAAGGAAACGCCCAGTGCCAGGACTGTAGACCTGGCCCGGCCTCCTCAGGTAAGCAGCACTGTGATCATCGGACAACACCCGTTTCTACACGGCAAATCCAGTTTGGCAAGGCCACAAAGTCTGGGTTCAGCGTAGATTCTCATGATCGCTTCGGGGACTGAAGTACTGACCTGCACTTTTGCCAGAATAGCCGGCGCGGCCCCAAGAGTTGACCCGGAACCCAGACTCCAAAGGAGGAGAGCCAGGAGCCAGCAGTGTAGACTCTAGAGGGAGAGCCAGGGAGCCGGCAGTGTAGAATCTAGAGGAGAGCCAGGAGCAGGCAGTGTAGACTCTAAAGGAGGAGAGCCAGGAGCCGGCAGTGTAGACTCTAGAGGAGAGCCAGGAGCCGGCAGTGTAGACTCTAAAGGAGGAGAGCCAGGAGCAGGCAGTGTAGACTCTAAAGGAGGAGAGCCAGGAGCCGGCAGTGTAGACTCTAGAGGAGAGCCAGGAGCCGGCAATGTAGACTCTAAAGGAGGAGAGCCAGGAGCCGGCAGTGTAGACTCTAAAGGAGGACAGCCAGGAGCAGGCAGTGTAGACTCTAAAGGAGGAGAGCCAGGAGCCGGCAGTGTAGACTCTAAAGGAGGAGAGCCAGGAGCCGGCAGTGTAGACTCTAAGAGGAGAGCCAGGAGCAGGCAGTGTAGACTCTAAAGGAGGAGAGCCAGGAGCCGGCAGTGTAGACTCTAAAGGAGGAGAGCCAGGAGCCGGCAGTGTAGACTCTAAGAGGAGAGCCAGGAGCAGGCAGTGTAGACTCTAAAGGAGGAGAGCCAGGAGCCGGCAGTGTAGACTCTAAAGGAGGAGAGCCAGGAGCCGGCAGTGTAGACTCTAAAGGAGGAGAGCCAGGAGCCGGCAGTGTAGACTCTAAAGGAGGAGAGCCAGGAGTCGGCAGTGTAGACTCTGGAGGAGAGCCAGGGAGTCGGCAG
>JAJIBD010012238.1:0-31206 GCA_021461705.1 Cryptotis parvus
AAAACAAATTAAAAATTATCCTGGTGGTTTGGAGATTGGAGTAACCCAGACTGATTAGAGCTAACAGGAAGAAGATGGGAATGAATGCAGCAGACATAAAAACTAGTGAGAGGAGACTGGAGGGAATATATTGCTTTATATACCATGTTTTTGACATTTTCAGAAAAATAAAACATCATTGAATTATTTTAAACATTGAAGAGCACTTGCCTTTTTGTTACACTAAAGTAATGCTTTAGAAGAAAAAAAAGAGATGAAATGTGAATATAAGACACAAGATAAAAGTAAGTCAATTCCCATATTCATACTAACAAATGATGTATGTTGAATAAAACAGTTGGATTTTGGTTATAAGGGAAATAAACATGATAGACTAAAATGCACTAAAACCAGCAATTTGATCACATTTTGAGTGTGTAGAAAAGGTAAAGTATCAAGAATAGTTTTACAATTTCCAGCTTGGGTGGTTGGGTGATATTATGATGCTAAAATTATCTTGAACGAGGTTGCTGCCATAGTATAAGGGTGGAGCACTGACCTTGCATATGACTGACCTGGGTTGATCCCTGGCACACTATATAGTACACTGAACCCCTCAGGGGAGTGAACTGAAAGCAGAGTCAGAGTAAACCCTGGACACAACTGGATGTCTCCTCCCAAAACAAATAAAATTTTGAGCCTTTAAGGGATAGGACACAATATACTAATCATATATGCATGTTCAGAGGTATGTGAAAATGACAGAAGGTAGCATAAGCATTGATAGGCATTGTCAATAGATGATATAACTATAGATTAAATTGTTTCATTAGATTAATAGTATCTCTTAGTTCAAAAAAAAAAGTAATTAAAGGCAATGGGGATTACTAAGACAGGAAAAATGATTATTTTCATTTTTTCAGAGAGGGATTTGAGCAACACCTAGTGATGCTCAGGGACTATTCTTGGCTATATGTTGAGGAATGACGACAGACAATTCTCCAGGGACTATTCATTATGTTGGTTTCAAACCAGGATTGACTGTTGACAAGGCAACATCTTCTTATACTATATTTTTAGTCCTATATAATTGTTCTTGAGAAACAATAACAAGAAACTAGGGTGATACTTACAGTGGTTAAAACACTTGCCTTGCAGGCTGCTAACCCAGATTTGGTCTTTAGTACCACATGGAATCTATGAACAACTCCAGGAGTAATGACTGAGCACAGGATCATCCCTGAGCATTCCTGGGTGAGTTCCTTCCCCGCCCAAGAAAGTTAAATAAAGAAGGGATAGCATAGGGGATAAGTAGTTGGTTATAAAATATTTTTTGAACCACATTTGATTGCCTTATCCTGTAGAAAGATAGGACTCAAAGAATATGTTGAAATATTTGAATGACAGTCTGGATATTTACTATAATTTCTTTTCCAGTTTTTATCTTTTGGTTATTGCTGAAGTATATTCACTTGAAAAGCATACATGATAGGAAAATATTTACATACACTGTAAAAGTTGGTATATAGAAGAATCACTGAAATAGAAGAAGATTCTGCTTATTTTCATGATCTTTTGATATCTCTTCTTAACACCTCTTTGGAACCTCTTAAATTATTTCCTCTGAGGAGTTTCAGAAATGCTTCTGTAGTGAGAGTATTGCCAAAAGAAGCATATACTCACTAGGAGTTCTTGGGAAAGTATCCATACCATCAACTTTTTATTTCTCTGCTTTGTATATTTATTCACACAGACTTGCCAACCTTGGATGTCTTTGAATATTTAGAGTGGCTATTATTTATTAATAGCTTAAGTGTGACTTAAATTTTCCATTGTACCTATATATGATTCCAAAGTATTGAAAATTAATAAGAACTCTTAGTAGAGGAGATTATAGAGCACACTTTTAGGCAGGAGGCAACAAAAAATCAACAAACATTGTTTATCTTTCAGAGGCCACTGACTCTGAAAGTATACAATATACTTGTATATATTAACATCTGGAGTCTTGCCATTTAATTAGAATTTTAAATGTTTTTTTTTTTTTTGTGTGTCACACCCAGCTGGCACTCAATACTCCTGGCTCTCTGCTCAGAAATTACTCTTGGTGGAACTCAGGGGACCATATGCGATGCTAGGAACCGAACCTGGGTCAGTCATGTGCAAGGCAAGCGCCCTACCCACTGTGTGCGATTGCTCCGGACCCCAGAATTTTAAATCTTTTAAAGGGGTCAACCAACCAGTTTTTTTTGGTGGACCCTTCATTTAGTATAACTATTTTTTTGGGGGGAGGAATAGATGTGGGCTTGCAAAGAGAGCACTTAAACACTACTATGTTTTTGGGGCCCGTATCTTAGGGGCAGGCGGTTCCTTGCTCTCCCTGTGCCCAGCCGTTCATGAGGCAGTCGGGAGGCATGGTGGGTTCCAGCCTTGGCCCACCACCCGGCAGAACCTCACAACAAGCCGACCCCCCCCACCTCCCATGAGGCGCCGCCATTTTCCACATTGGACTTCCCTCTCATCAGAACTCCACCCAGCCGACCAGCCCATCACAGCCCGGATCATCGACACCCACCCTGGAGCAGTTTCTTCCTCAATCCGGCCCAGGTATGCTGGTCCAGAGACTCTCAGACATGGGGCAGAGCGGTTCCTTGCTCTCCCCTGTGCCCAGCCGTTCATGAGGCAGTCGGGAGGCATGGTGGGTTCCAGCCTTGGCCCACCACCCTGGCAGAACCTCACAACAAGCCAGAGCGACCCCCACCCACTCCATGGGTGCCGCCATTTTCCACATTGGACTTCCCTCTCATCAGAACTCCACCCAGCCGACCAGCCCATCACAGCCCGGCTCGCTGCGGCGCAGCGCCCACGGTTCCTCAATAAAGGCTTTATTTGGAGGTGTTTATAGAGTATGCCTCCCGCACGGCAAGCCTAAGCAAGCTGCTCGTGTTGTATTTGATATGCCAAATGCCAGTAACAATTATATTAGATCATTCTCATGACCTAATATAATGGTTTGAGGCTCTTTTATGTTCCTGTACCAAGCCGATGCCCTTGGCTCTACAGCATGTGACAGGACATATTGAGATATTACTGGTGCCCGCTCTAGCAAATAGATGATTAACGGGAAGATAGTGATCGTGATCTTAGGAGAATCTGTAGGCAAACTGATTCATTCTCTAGGAACTGTTTCAAGCATGAGTTACTAAAATCCTGAAGTAGAATTAGACATTTGACTTGATCATACTTTTGGGTTCTTTCTTAATGCTTCTGTTCCTTTCCATTGTGTTTATTGAATGAACAACCTCCACGTAAGTACACAAGGGCCTCCTAGGTACAGGACTTAACCACCAGCTTGAGATTCAGTGAGGGATATCTACTTATCGTGTTGAAAATTATAATGGTGGTGATGGAGATGGTCAAGAGACTCTAGTGGAGGAGATCAAACCCAGGTTGAATGCTTGCATGGAATAAGCATTAACTGCTGCACTGTCTTCCTGCCTTTTCAATTTTGATACCAGTTTCCTTAAATTATGAGAGAATCTACACCCCTGTTCTTTTACTGTTGATGGAAGTAAGCAGAGGAAGTACAGTTGGAAGTAAATTATCATTCATGTACTAAAGGGTTTGTTTGATCTGTACACTATAAAGTAGTTCTTCCTATCTTATATCTCTTTTCCCCTAGGACCTCAGCAACTTTTCTTTTGTCACAGCCCAATGTCTATTTCAATGTTGAATTTCTTGAATTCTCTGGGACTCTGTGTAGAGTATCATTCTTTGCTGACAAGAAGACAGATTGAACTACCTACTTACACATTTTCTAAGAAAAATTAGGAGGAAAGATACACTCTGAGAATGCATTTTTATCTAGGGGGATTATAATGGTAAGCCATAGTTGGCAATGGATGATTTCAGGATGAACCATTTATCTCTGAGAAGGCATTTTAATGTGGTCAGGACAGTAGCTAAGAGACCAATTGAACTTTTGAAACATTGAACACTATGCATTTGGGCTTTATATTCCAGGTTACTATGATTATTATTTTCCTCTAAGATGAAAATACAGGTTCCATATTGTATTTTATTTCAGAGAATAAATTTCGACTTACTCCAAAATAATTTCATTTGAGTTGAGTACAAAAAATGAGCAGAGGAGACAAATGTCATGTTAGTCCTGCACATGTTAGATGTCACTCTCAAAAACTCAGAAACATTCTAAAGATTCATGAAATTCTTCATTGCCTTTAATTGTGATGAACTTATATCCAAACTACTATTTTCACTTCTCTGTTGTGTAGATCAGGAAAGTTAAGCACTGCGATATGAAAGGAAAATTATTGAAATGGTGTAATGGGACTCATTTTGTATCTGGAAAATTTGACTTGAATTTTATCTTAACTACTGCCTGACAGTGTGTTTCTAGGCGTATTAGCCTGCATAATATTATAAGAGGAAAAAGGGCCTGGAGCAGCAGGGAAGACATTTGCTTTGCACATCCCGATCTGGGTTCGATCCCGGCATCCCATATGTTCCCCTGAGCACTGCCAGGAGTAATTCCTGAGATCATAGCCAGTAGTTACCCCTGAGCATTGCTGGGTGTGACTAAAAAAAAACAAAAAAATAAGAGGAATAAGATAGGCATAATATTATCTGAGGTTATTTTAAATTGATAAAGTTTCATAATTTAAGATTTAAGACTTCAGGTAATAACATTAGAGTCAACATGAGTCTTGCCATGGTTATGGTTATAGAAATCATAAAAAGTGAACATAACAAATACATATCAATAGACTCTAACTGGAGCTATGTTGGACTCGTCCAGGGGCTTGCCAAGCCTTTTGCCACCCTCTGGAACTCCATGGGCTGCTTCCACGTGGCTGAGCAGTGCAGCTGTGGGTCTGGAGTATCTCTCTTCCAGTGTTGCTGGCTGTGGTGGCTGGGGCTCACAGCCAAGCCTGCCGACATGGAGGTGGAGAAATAAGAGGAGCCCAAATCCCTCTCCAAGTCTGGCTAGCAAGTCCCCCTCCCCCCCACACATGTGAGCCTACCCTTGGAGCTATGTTGAACTCTTGTTAGATCAAGGGTTCGCTCACATCTGGGGAGAGTGGGGTAGGCACAATGGCCCGACTTGGAAAGGGGGATTTTTGGGCTCCTCTTCCCATTCCTCCATCTCCATGTCAGCGGGCATGGCTGCGAAGCTCCCAGACACCAGAGCCAGCAACACTGAAAGAGAGACACTCCAGACCCACAACTGTGCTGGCACGTGGCTGCAGAGTGGCCATGTGACAGTCTTAGACAGTAATGGAAGTTAGGACCAGGTCCTTCCCAGGACCTTTTCACTAGCCTCACAAGAAGCCAGAGGAACCTCCACACCATGAGGCCGCCATTTTCAATATCTGGAATCCACAGCTCATCAGAGCTCCACCCAAGAAGAAAAGCCAATCTCTCCCTGTTGTGGTTCATCAGTAAATGCACAAGATAAGCACCTACTATTGAGAGTATACCACTCGCACGGCAGAGCCTAGAAATCTACCCGTATCGTATTTGATATGCCAATAACCAGTAACAATTATAGACCTCATTCCCATGACCTGAAGGAATGGTCTGAGACTCTTCTTGTTCCTGGTGCAAGCAGATGCCCTTGTGCTACACTAGCATGCGACAGGACGTATGGAGATGTTACTGGTGCCCACTCTAGAAAATCGATGAACAAGGAGAATACAAGTGACAAGTGAAGAAGTGATGACTCTACTTGTCAACATCAACCACTATCAGGATATATTGCTTCTGTTTACCTCATTGGTGATTTATTTTTGAGAAAATTCTTCAGATATATCCAACTCAGGAGTAGTTTTCAATACAGATTGTGATACTTAGTTTTCTTGGTATGACTAGAGGGAAACATGTTTGGACCCCACTTGTCCCCAACCCACCCCTCACCTGTCACTCCGAAATTGTTGCTTGCACAAAAGCAACCTCAGTGTTTACACACCTGTCAGTTTTGTTCGACTTTTATTTAAAAGAAACTCCAGACAGAAGCTGTTTCAGCAAAAGATGCAGAAACAGTAGAATTAGTGAGCATTCAAGCTCTTGCCTAGAGATAGCAAGGGAGAATGCTCAGTTGTGCAAAGATAAAGGTATAAATATTGTTTTGTTCTCTAAGTTATGCTCCCACAGAGTCATGGGAGAGAGAAGACGCAAAAGATAAGTTGTGTCTTTGGATGCAGAGAACATCTGGCTAAGTGCTAAATGCATGGATTATGTAATAAAGACATAATTATAAGCATATCAAGAAATACATTCAGAAATGCTGAATTTCTTGGGCAATTTTAGAATCTGCACCCTAGAGGACAGTGAATATCCTTTGGCTTGGCTATCATTTTTTATAGTATTTCCTCCGTTTCTTAGTGATTTACAAAAGCAGTCCCCTAGTTCCCATATTTTTTGCTACGCCGAAACTGCACATCTCACACATTACAGCGTGTACCTCAGAATGCTATTGTTAAGCCTCCTTTTTCTGGCCTCAGTATTCCTATGAATAACTCCCCAGAGGGCTTCCAGAGAGTTCTTGCAAGGTAATATATGGCATGTGAGTTCTATGAAACAGTCTTAGAAGATTGTGGATCAGTATGAACACAAGCTGTCAAGTATTCTTTCAGTGCCTGATTGTAGTGGCAACTGAGAAAAAGTTAAGAAGCCCCTGCTAACTCCCAAGCTGCCTGCCAGGCCAGTACCTGCTTCTAACTCTTTCAGAAAATAAGAAAGGAGAAAGCACAAGATCCCAGAACCAGGAAAAAGTGATTCCAGATTTTGTTTTCATTTTGCAGAAATTTGTTTTCATATTGTAAAACTCTACTTGTGAAGACTTTAGTATAATCTCATTTCTATCACTTACCTTAAGTAGATTACTCAGCTTTCTAAAGGCTAGTTTTCTTAAGATTTCTTAAAGATTCTGCAGTCCTTTACTTCATCTGCTATAGGCAGATCATTTCTCTTGCCTTATTTCAGAGTTGGTTCTCTCCATGATACTGGTTGTCCAACAGACAGACTCCCAGAAGTAAATGGAGAAATTATTTAAATTGGGATCTTTTGGAAAATGTGTATCAAGAGATTATTTATAGAGATGTGAAGAGATTATAAGGAAGTGATGTAGGATGGACAGTACTTAGAGTAACAACACCACCTATAGTAACATCTATGGTAGCCTGTAGGTCACTGGCATTTACAGGAGGAGGGCGACAGAGAAAAAGAAAGACAGCGACAGTTAGGCAGACATAGAGTCTGACAGAGATAGAGAAGAGAGAGAGAAAAGGCAAATACATAAAATAGGTAATATTCTTTCAAAGGGGAGTGTTTCAACTGGAGGGAGAAAGCATAGAACTAGGGGTAGTGTATGTTAAGGATTACTCTCCCCATCTCTCAGCCTTCCTCTAACTCCAACTTTGCTACACATCAGCAGATCCAACCAATAACTAGAAATGAATGAGCCAGTTGCTCTGGTCAATATGGACCAGGTCTTTGGAAAGGACTTAGATGAAGTGGAACTAAAGCAGAGCCCTGGGCATCATTTCACCTTTGACTAGTTATGAGCATTGTTCCGTCCTACTCTGTTGACTGCATCTTTGGACTCCTTCACCAAAGAGGATAAATGTTAAGCACATTTAACTATTAACAATATGTTAATATTTATAGTTTTTAATTGAGGTGTGGGGAAAATTTTTGCTGTGCCTTTAAGTTCTTTTTTAGATTGTTTCCTCAAACTAGAACACCCCAAGAGGTTAGGGATTGTGTTTCTCATTTTTGGTTTCTTTCACAAAGCCATTCCGAATAAGGCAATATATATTGCAGTGCATAAGTACCTGAATAATTGATTGACTGGAGGTTCATAAATATGTTTGAGCTGCATCCCAAAGCAAATTCCAAAGTCAATTATGAGTGGTACAGCCACAGAGAGATTTATTTCCCACCATTATTCATTCATTCAACAAATCTTAATGATGCCCCCTGTGCTCTGTGTCATTTCTGGTACTTGGAACTGCAGGTACAGTGGAGAATGAGGTAGTCAGAGCATTGGCCTTGAAGGCAGTGAGAAGCCTGGCATGGTGATAAGAATATGAACTTTGGAGCCCAACTACAGTGGGTTCCCGGGCTAGGGCCTGGGTTGGGTGATGCTCGCCATCTTACATAACCTTAAAATTTAGTTTTAACCTTTGTAAATTTTTCTAAGCTGAAAGAGGACAATTTTATGAGGTTATATGATTTTTAGTGAGAATTAAATGAAACCAACAAAATAAATAACTGATGACAGTACTGGGTACATAACAAGAGATCAATAAATATTAACTGCTATGCTTATTATTGTCAAATAAGTGTAGATATAAATGGGGTAGGAAAGATAATTAACGATGCTGGTAGAAAATGCAGGACTCAGACTGGAAGGATTACAAGTGTTGAAGAGGTCATTTGGAAGAGGATTCCTACCAAGAAAAGTGACAAACAGAAAAGCTTCTTGGTCCATTAAGAATAACCTCAGAATATATAGCAATATGGAGAATATTATGGTATTGCTCCCCTAGATTTTTCTATCAGCCCCAAATTTGCTGCCTTCATGAATCCAGTGGTGTCTTTGAATGGGGCAGAAAAGGGAACTTTTGCCTCCTTTCAAATAGAATGGAACTCAATGAAGGAGAGAAATATCCTTATCAACTTCCACATTTTCCTAGTGCCATTCTGAGGCTCAGATGGAGAAGATGAGATGTAGAAGTGTGCCTTGAGAGCTTCATATATAGTTAAGAAAAATAATAATCATGTGAGCTACCTATGCTTGGAAGAAGTGACAGTGATGCCCCAAAGAGCACTGCTGAAGAGGAGTAAAAACAAGAGAATTCTAAGACCCAGTCTTTAGTAGCAACAGCAATAACTGGTCTATAAAAGCAAGTAGGCCTCTAGTAGTGTAAAGAACCACACAAAGGAAGAAAAAAGAGTGCCAGAATTTCCAAATAAATCTTTGGATCTTTCGGACAATGAAGAGATTCCATTTCCTTTTTTACAAATTCTTCATCATTCAACCATAGTTTCAAAGATCACAAGCAGAAATAACAATTTCTAGCACATTATTACTATGACACAAAGAAATAATGCTTTAGAGCATATTAATAGTGTCAAAATTTGTGGGGCCTCATACTAAGATGTACTTAAAGTTTACTATTGATTTTGCACTCAGGGATCACTGCTGGAAGGGTTCGCATGACCATATGTGGTGTTGGGGGATCAAATCAGGGTGAAACACAGTCAAGGCAAGTGCCTTCCCCCTGTACTGTTCCTGGCTGCCAAAGTTAAATTTTTAAAAAATTTATAGTGATTTTTTAGAAAATATTTTATCGTATACAATAATGATGGTGATCCAATATGTTAATTAGTTTTAATGTAGCTTTTTCTCTCAGTCCTATTGGTATCTCTTATTACAACATTATTCACAGTAGTCAGGTATGGAAGCATCTGAGTGTCATAAATGGATGATGGATGGAGTCCATTATCTGTGACTCACACTTATGCGTTAGCATCTACAAATCCACTGTTTTGAACCCCATACTCTTATTAAAACCATTGAACTGTTTATATTTTCACTATACTCCACACACACAGACACTTAAATCATTGGTCATGTGCTCATTAATCAGCAATCATAACATTTAGTCCACACTGTCTTTTAAACTTGTCAGACTCAATGCTATTTTCTAATACCGTCTTTTATTTGGTTTCTCCCAATACTCACTATCCTTTTATGGGAATGATCTAATATACAAATGGAATCATGTAATTTTCTAACTTAAGAAATGATTCTGGGGCTGGAGCAATAGCACAGCGGGTAGGGCATTTGCCTTGCAGGCAGCTGACCTGGGTTCAATCCCTGGTATCACATATGGTCTCCCTGAGCACTGCCAGGAGTAATTCCTGAGCAAAGAGTCAGGAGTAACCACTGAGCAATGCTGAGTGTGACCCAAAAAAAACAAAAAAAAAAAAAAAAAAGATTCTGGTTCTCATTTGTTTTCAATATCAGGTTCAAACCTTGTATAGGGACATAAATCTTGACATGCTATTCCCTCTAGCTCTAGTGTCCTGAATAGTTTGTTTTTATCTAGGAATATATTCAATTGTTCTTCAGAAAACAGGCCAATTGCTAAGTTTTCATGAAAGCTCCTGAACTACCTCTGACATGATTCTTTATATCTATTTTCTATTCTTTTTCTCTCTTTTTCTCTTTCTTCCTTCATGTTCTTTATGATAACACATTACAATTATACAGAGCACAATTTGTTGACTCTTTTTACTTAAAATCCTCCAGCTGCTTGAGTCTAACACAAAGCCTGGCATATCAAAGAGCCTCAGGATGCAGTTGAATATGATAGATGGCTGGATGGAAAATAGTGAAATACAAACATTGGTTGTGATTTCTTATTCCTGTGTCAGTTTTATGGACTGATCGGGTGGCATATGACACACCATGGCTTTGCTTCCCCTGATAGACATGTAAGAAACAAGAACTGCTTTTCAGAGGGAAGGGAGAGGGAAAGCAATGGCATTTATCAGGGGAGGCAATAAGTGTAATAAATTTATGTGGCAGGGGTGAAGAAGTGTGACCAATCAGGCACTCAATGCTGGTTTAGTCAGTAACCCCAAAAGTTGGGGTCATTTCCCATGAGCCCCTCCATCCTTTTAGACCAATGGACTGCTGTTCATTTTTGTAATCATTCTGATTTTAGTAAAAATGATTTTTAAGACCTGCTAATTGCACACTATCCCTTGTCTTCTATTTGCAATAACAAAATAAGGCAGTTGTTTTGAACTACAAATTGTCATATTTTTGTGATTTTTTGGTCTTTTTTCCAAAGACAACATACTGAGAAAAAAAAAGATATTTTTGCACACAGACTGGCATTCTAAGCTAACTAGTGCTTTTCGTGGATGGATGAAAAATGATTGTAAACAAAGCCAGTTTCCTCCATTGTAACCTTGACCCGTGAAGGCCAAGAAATGTATTGTTCATTTAAATGAAATTCATTTTGCTGTCATATTAGTTATGCTTGAAAGTTTTATATCCAGCAGAGATTTTCAGGGACATGCTGTTCCTGGAACAGTGAACATGCTAATGCAGACAGATATTAGAACTGTAGAACAAACTTCAACCGGCACAGAAAATTTAGTACAATGCTGGAAAGGAGGGGCTTAGGAGAAAGAGGAACAGAGGGAGTGGAAAGAGAGAAGAGAGAGAGACAGAGGGTGACAGTAAAGGAGAAACTTTCACATTGCTTTTTTTAAAAATGGCTGTAGAACGTTAACCCTTGTGACAGATTGCACTATTCTTTATTTTGCCAGATATCCATTCAGGACCTGTAAGAGGATTACACATCCACACCCTGTCAAGATTTGTGACATTTTGGAGATTTTCATCCTGTTTACAATCTAACAATTTAGCCTGTGACAGTTTCTGGATGCTCGTTGGCAGGAGACACAATATTCTTGGGTCAGAGTCAGAAGATTTGAGTCCTTGAGCACAGCAGTAATTTGAGCTTCATGTTTCTGCCCATTTTCCTTCCTACCCCTGCCACATTTCACAGATGCAAGTAGATAGGGGAGTCCTAGATGAGTAAAACACACAGCACATAGCCCACTTATGGAACACCAAGCATAGTGAATCCTCCCTTAATGAAACTATTAGTATATCTTTCCAGTTGTTTCCCGAGGATTGAAACATGTTTCTTCCTTCCTGTGAACAGCAAACAGATCTGCTCTCTAGCTTGGGAAGGAAACATACTTAAATTTCCCTCACCCCCAATACTGTTCACTAAACAAATATCCTAGAAAAGGTAGTCCTTATTTCAAAACAGGGTGTGGGCTGCCGTTTTCCACAGAGCTGGAAGACTTCAAAATTGCATAACTTTGTTCAAGCAGGTGTTTTAATACATGCTAATGAAAGATAAGAGGAATGTATATCATGTGATACCTCTCAGCTTACAAAATACTTTCCTATGCTTTACAGTGTTCAATCATGTAGAAGGTCAGTGATAATGAAGTTAAATTCATTCCATGCTTGTAGGTAATGATCCATGTTGCTAGGAAGGGGGTCTACAATTATTCTGACAATCACATATATTAAGGTAGTGCAGCTGGCAGTGGAGGCTCCAAGAGTTACATAAATTGTGTGTGTCTCTATATGTAAGTGTATGTGTGTGTTTTTCCCAAGACAATGTAAGAGAAATGTTATAAATTATCCATATATATGAATGTTCACTTTTTGGCATCATTTTAATCAATATTATTAAAACTATATCCCAGATAAGATAAAGAATTGGAAATAACATAAAATAAAAAAGAGGTAATGTGTTTGAAAAGAAAATAAAGCTTGATAGAAAGTAGGAGAAAAATACTAAACTTATATCTCCACAAGCATTTCAGTGGAATTACTGCAAACTAGGGGTTTTTCATAGAGATCCCAGTAAGTGGTTGAGAGCACTCTTTAATATTGTTCTTTCCCTTAAGTTTTTCAATAAAATAAAAATATTTTAAGAACCAAAACACTCAAATCAGTAGTGTTAAATGAGTCTTTAGAATTCCTGAAGACTAGTGAATTTTCAATACTCATGTATACCATTATTGTATACCTGTTACAGGATACCTAAAAGCCTAAAAGCCTCTGCATCTGCCCTGGATTGCCGCCTGAAAATCACTTAGATAATGGGGTAGTTTAAATGTGGCAGTTTATCTGACCATGTATTCTCTACTGGCTGGTATAAATATTCTTTCATGCTACCACAGTCATTGTGGGACTAACTAGATCTTACCAGCATATTTACTTGGGCACGTTGGATCTCTAAGTAATTAGACCAGAGAGAGAAATGCTATTTGTCTCCAAGCAAGCAAGCATGGCTCCCTGATAACTCAAAGGCAACTAAAATACAAAACTACCGTGAAGTAGACAAGACTCTTGTGAAGGCTTGGAGAAATATTTAACTGGCATTAGTATTAGTCTTTGGTACAGAGACATGCCATCTCAGAAACCCCTTCTCTACCCTATAAGGCATTTCCAAGCAGATCTTGGCTCAAAACATTAGCATATAATAGGGCCTAGGTGAGGTGCTGGGAGAAATTACCTAAGGGCATTTGACCCTTTCTGTTTCTGCTTCCCATAATAGTGGGAGGTCTGAGTTGCAAGAGTATAAAACCAGCCTGCTTCCTCTCTCTTTCTTTTTTGGGCTCTCTTTTGGGGCTTGCACTCTTCTTGGGAGTCTTGTGTTTGTCTCCCTCTTTACAGGGCCTTAACATGTAGTAGCTGCCATCTTGGCCTACACGTGGCTGGGGTTCTAGACAGGAATCCTAAGCACAGGGTTTTTTCTATTGCTGATTTGTATGCCTGAACCTGTGATAAGTAAAGCCTTTTAAAACTGCATCAGATTCCCGAGTCTTCATCCATTTCCCCGGCTTCAGAGGTAGAAGAGAACTTCGTTCCCGGCACTGTTGGGGACCCCGGCAGTGTCCCTGACATATACCATTGAGCATCATTGTAATAAAAAATATAACAGAGGGCTGAAAATATATTACAGCAGGTAGGACTTTCATCTTGCATGAAGCTGACCCAAGTTTGATCCTTGGCATCCATTATAGTCCAATAAGTCTGTCAGGAGCAATCCCTGAGCACAGAGTCTGGATTAAGCCCTGAGTACTGCCAAATGTGGCCCTAAAACAAAAACATAAGAGAATCTTAGAAACTCACTACTCAAAAATATGATTTTTTAAGATCTAGTTTGTCGGGGAATGCTGCATGGGTCCCTGACAGTGTCAGGACAGAGGTTCTCTTCTACCTCCAAGGACACCGGAGAACAGATGAAAACTCACGAGTCCTGTGCAGTTCCAAAAAGGCTTTTAAGAGTACAAAAGCTCTCCCACAGCACTCCAATATAATGAACAAACTTTAGCTCTGGTCCGAACTTAGACCATACAAAAGAGCCTAAGTCTCCCATCAAAGAGAGAGGATCTCACCCGAGCTGAGTCCTACCCAGAAGAAGGAGCAAAAGGCCAAAGAGCAAAAAGCCAAAAGCCAAAAGCAAAAGGCTGAGGAGCCAAAAGCCAAAAGCTAAAAGGCCCAAAAAGCTGAGGCCGAGGAGCCAAAAGCCACAGGAGCCAAAAGCCGAAAGCTAAAAGGCCCAAAGGTGAAGGAGCCTCAAGTCAGTCCTCTTACATACACCAAAGTATCCAGGGAGGGTCGTGAAAGAACTCTAAACAGAGTGTAGTGCCACACGCTATTGCAGGTATAAACAAAGGTTATGCCAAGGTCTAATCCTTTCTACCAAGATTATCTCTTATGTAAAACACTGGAGAGAGGGGGCTGGTATAAAGTAATACATCTTAACTTCATGAGCTTCATGTAATCTAGATGGTACCCACAAGGTCCTTCTTATTATCTGCACCAGGCTGATTCTGAGTATCTTGTTCTCGTGTACTGAAAGGGTCACACTCGCCTGCTTAGAGCAAACTAGTATGATCCTTCCTATAGTCTTCCTATAGTCTCAGCGTAGCCAGGGTGGTAGTCTCCTGGTAAATTCTAACTGTCCCACGCTGGGTGCAGTGGGCATAAAGAGGAACTGTGCCCAATCTAGAAAACATAGAAGTCATAGTAGATGTATAAGTCAGGAGTTATTCAATCAAGGTGACTTCTGTAAGTGCCACACCCTCTAGCAGTGTTTACATAGAAGAGAGGTCTCATTAGAATGAACCTTAGCTTAAATAAGATTAAGCTGGGAGTGGGCAAAACAACAAAACTCCCAGAGTAGCTAAACCTGTCCTCCAACACTAGTTATTTGGATACAAACCAGTTCTAGAACCACTATTCTGGTTTGATTTTATACACATTCACAATTTCTAATGCTTTAAAAGAAATTTATTCACCATGAAGCACAAAGTTATTCATGATTAGGTTTTAGGCAGACAATGTTTCAAAGCCAATCCCTTCATCAGTATCCAAATCCTTCTACCAATGCTCTCTCCCATAATCATTTTTTGTTCCTAACCATTTTCTTTACTGTTACACTAATCTTAATTTTTATTACTCCCATATTTAAAAGTATCTGACAATAAGTTTTATTGGTTAAATACTTATTAACTAATGTTTATGTTTGAGGTCATTTTCAGTGCATAAAATGAGACTGTGTCCAACCAATCTATGATTTTATGTTGATTGATATTGCTCAGAAATAAAATCTTGGGGTTTTGAGATAATATAATAGAGTGAAAGCTTGGCATGCTCCTGCTTAAGGTTCAGTTCCAGCACTGATGACTTCAGAGTGGCATGACTATGGCTTAGGAAGCCCTGAGCACAATCCCTAACTCCACAGGCCCTGAGGCAGCAGATCTTCAGATCTGAGAATGACCTGAGCTACCTATGTCATTAGCTGTGTTTCCATGGAACTGGGCTCGGAGTAATTCTTGGGAACCACCACTTCCAATATAATCTTAGATAGATGAGGAATTATTTAACCTTTTGAAAGATTTGAAAACAGTCTACAAGAGATAAGTGTTCTTTACTTCTTTAGGTGAGCAACTGAAAAGTTATTGTTTGAATTAAGAAATAGCATATTCTGAAGACTTAACCCATGAGTTCTTGCAATTTAGATAAAAGGCAACTTTCATGCATCAGGAAACATGACATGAGAGAGATTGTGACATACAAGAAAAAGGGAGATACTGTCATGTCATTAAATAGGCAGGTGCCTATGGTCAAATTCTATGATGTATGGCCTGTAGTTGTATAACCTTAGTTAATTAGTTAAAATCTCTAAGTAGCATTTGCTTAAACCATAAAATGATGACAGCATTTTATTTGGAGGTTGTTATTCAATTAAATTTGGATGGTGCATAAAACTTAAAAATATTAAGTAGTAAATATATTTTACTTATTCACTTTATCATCATTATTTATTATCATCATCAACATCAAGATATTTCAGTAGGTCAGACATTTCTAAGTTAAGGGGCAAAGGGGTACTATGATTTTTAATAGAAATGTGAGCTATTATAAGGCATATAATTTTAATCAAAAATTAGTGAATGGATATATATATATATACAAATATGCACACATATATGGAGAATCAAATACAAGTTTAGTAAAAATGAGTTAACAAATGCTTTCTTTCCCAATAAAGTAGTTTGATAACATTTAGACTTAGTTCTTTTGTATAGGAACCTATTAAAAGTAAAAGTAAATTGGAATGTCTAAAGTAGTTGATTGTAAATCAATACATTTAAATATTTGTCCATTTTTATCACATAATCCTCTGCATTCCTTAAGGACCCTACCTAGTAGTGCTCAGGGCTTATAAGTTCTGTACTCAAGGATCACTCATGGTGGGGTGGGAAAACATAGGGTGTGTCAGAGATCCAACCCCTGTGGGTTACCTGCATGGTAAGCACCCTGTCCACAGCACTATTTCTCTGGCCCTAAAATATCTGCCCATTTAAAAATATACAGTTGCAGCACTTGAGTATATAGACATGAGGTTCTTTGTGTTAAGAATCAGGATACATCTCTTCTGCATATGAGTATAATTATATGCAATGCAGTATGGGATTCAAGAAAATGTTATATTCATAAGCTCTTATTCGATTAGCCTTGTGGCAACTTAAATTGCTTTTTTTGCCCTTCCCTGTCATTGTGAGGTGTACCATTGACACAAACGCACAAATTAAGCAGCATCAGTAGAATTGTAAACTGGTTTACTGAGGTTGTAAATAGTCATTGTTGCTGTCCATAAAACTTCATTGGCATTTGAAGGATCTTGCCATTTATCTGGTGCATTGCATGGCTGCTCAGGTAAGGTCTCAGCAGCTGCATGGGCAGGCACTGTCAGAAAGATTCAATGCTGAGGAAAAGAAACATCCCTCTCTTGTCATATGAAAGTATATCTCAACTCTTCTCTCGAGAGATGATCATAAAGGGCACTAAACATTTCAGCCAATTGTATTAGTAGTTAATACAATTTTGGAAGATAAGTTCCATCAAAAGTGATAACAATCTTCTGTCTAAGGAGAACTATACCAACAGAAGAAGTTTTGCAGTTTTGTCAAGAAGTTTTGCATTGCTATGGCGACTTTTTATAATGATTACTTTATATAGTCTTTGGTAAACTAGTAAGCAGATTAATCTTTTAACACAGATTACTAAAATAGCCCCATTGTATGTAGAACAATATGAAAGGCTCAGGAAAGGTAATAGCCATTGTAAAATGAGTTTTAATTCTTAATATTTGGTTTTGAAGTACAGTTACTACAACACTAATTCTATGAAATACTTGCATTTATGTGGATAGTGTACAATAAATAAGGAACAAATCCATTTCGGTGGGAGATTCATCATTTCAGCAGGAAAAAATATTGACTCGCCAGGCAGTTTCTTACTGTGTTTGTCAGGGAAGACTAAACAATGCTGTGATACCACAGAAACTTCCAAATCTCATCACATGTACTGTGATAATAAAGAAATCTCCAAATCTCATTGACTATCAGAAAAAATGATTTATTTCTCACTCGTGTCACCCATTTCACTCAACTGGCTCTTCTGAGCTGTTCAAAAATTATGGCTTAGGATTTGAAACATTTCAATTTTCAAAACATTTTGTTGATTTTAGGACATAGATACATAGAGCCACCAACTTTTAAGCCTATTCACATTCACAGTGACCATATTCACTGACCATTTTCACATTGAGGAAATTTCAGGTACGTGGTATCAGTTTAACTCCAGGAAAGTGAGGGAATAAAGAGTGTGTGAGAAACATTGTATGTTTCTCCATAATCAAGAGATGAGAGCTCTTTCTAATTATTTTGATTCCTTTTATTCAAACTCACCCTGTTGGGCAGAAGAAAACCACAGAAGCACATGAGGTTTGAAGATACTTCTGAATTAAAATTTTGAAAATAAAATAGCTTTCTTGAATTAGACAGACACAAATGGAATTGTCAACTTCCATGCATAATGGCAAGGATTCTCAGTAACATCAAATATAACAAAACCTCCATGTATAATTTAGATATGAAAATGTGAAGCCATCTAATTAAAGAGTCCGTTATAAAAGGAGTTCTAGTTAAGAGTCTCAGCGAGGGGGTGACTTCTTAGATGTGTGGTTAATTGATACTGGCAAGTATATGCTGGTTTCATCGATTGAAAACTATTTTTCTCTCTTTAAGGCAGTTTTGGTTATTATAATATGAAGTGGGGCATAGGAAAAAGGAAATGGAAGAGGAACTGTTTGTGAAGAATGCTTTCCCTTAACCATTCATTTCTTCTCTCCTACCTGTGCTGCAAACACAGTAGAATTTATATTCTCCATTTCTTTCTGTCCTGTTTAGTTGTTCATCTGAACATAGCATTATCCCTGTAGAAATAACAGATAAAAGAATGCAAAAAATGGTAGAGAGTCAATAGCAGTCTATTGAATTGTGGGTGACAGTGCTTGATTCATAGGTCTAAGAGTCACTGATTTATCTATGATGGTTGTAGTCATGTATGTTAACCCATACCAATACAGTCCTGGGGAAGCGTATGATAAGTTCATGAAGAAATGGGGATTGTTCTTGATTTATACTAGTGATAGAACCATTGAATGAAATGAAAAGTGAGGCTATTTAAAAATGGTAATTTGAAGACTAACTTAGGAATGTAATACAGGTCTACAAAAGCCAAGGCTGCTGTTTTGATTAAAAATATGCTGTATCAATTTTGAGGAAAAACAATTTCAGGAAATTAGGAAAACGGTTTATTTTTAATTACAGAAATAATGAATGATTGGGACAGATTTTATGAATTCTATTTTCGTTTGGAATCTGTCTTCCTTAAAGAGAGGAATAATGTAAAGAGTATTTTTTGCATGAAATTCATCTTGTTGCTTTTCATTATAACTTTCTCTGCTCCCATGTTGTGCCAGAATCCAGATACTTGAATGTATCGCCTCTGCCTAGTAGAGTTAATTTTTCAATTTACATAAATAAATAACCTGCCAAAACTAATTACTTCTCTTCAAAATCTAAATACATTATTTCTCCTCTTTTTCCAGTCTGTCTTGTTTTAATTATTTTCACATCAGTTGTCATTTTAGAAGCTGGTTTAGACTAAAAAGGGATAATCGGATGTGTCTTACTGTTTTAATTTGGCTAATTAAGATTGTTGCTTTTGTCTGGATGTCTGGAGGCGTACATTCATTGCCTACTAGAGTTTGGGGTAGTGGGGGAGTGAAATCAAGAAAATAGTCAGCCATATATATTTATTTATATTGATACTTGCCTGAGCTAAGAGCCAGGATTAACCCCTGAGCTTTGCGGGTGTGACCCAAAAAGAAAAAATAACTTGTGTATTAAATGACCATCATCTCTACTCTACTTGATGTCCTAAACTTCTCTCTCAACACATTTACAAATAAATGTAAAGAACTTTCCAGGCTAGTGAAGAAAGGTGAGTCAAAATCTTCTTTGTCTTTCTAGTTTATTATTCCAGAATAAAGAATCATGCATTTACTGCATCTGAGACTTCTTTATCCTCTTCATGTCTGAATTAAGAACATTTTGAATGCGGCACATGCCACTCCAGGAAGGCAGATGGTTAGCTGACTAACAGACAATTCACAGGGTGGAGTTGCCTGTTCTGAGAAATATTGCACAGCAGCACCTGGAAAATGTATGGGAATTAAACGCAGGTGAGAAGATAGTCTTTGCATCAACAGTACAGTTCTTGCATCTGAACTGCTTAAATTTGTGTTCTTCAGAGTACACCCAGCTTGGATTTCTATAGCACAATATCTTGCAAGATGATCTTAAAGCTTTTATTCATGTTCTGTCTCATATAATTCTACCATTTGTATTCCAAATGTAAGCAAATGAAGCCAAACCCAATGAAGAAAAACTATATTATTTTGTTCACGATCACGATCACGATCACGATCTTCCCGTTAATCATCTATTTGCTAGAGCGGGCACCAGTAATATCTCCATATGTCCTGTCTCATGCCAGTAGAGCAAAGGGCATCGGCTTGCTACAGGAACATAAAGAGCCTAAAAATCATTATATTAGGTCATGGGAATGACCTAATATAATTGTTACTGGCATTTGGCATGTCAAATACAACACAAGCAGCTTGCTAGGCTTGCCGTGCGGGGAGGCATATTCTTTAAACACCTCCAAATAAAGCATTTATTGATGAACCGCGCCAAAGCGGCCGCTCAGCAGCCGGGCTGTGATGGGCTGGTCGGTTGGGTGGAGTTCTGAAGAGAGGGAAGTCCGGATGTGGAAAATGGCGGCACCCATGGAGTGGGGGGGGGTCGTCTGGCTTGTTGTGAGGTTCTGCCGGGGTGGTGGGCCAAGGCTAGAACCCACCATGCCTCCCGACTGCCTCATGAACGGCTGGGCACAGGGAGAGCAAGGAACAGCTCTGCCCCATGTCTAAGAGTCTCTGGACCAGCATACCTGGGCGGATTGAGGAAGAAACGGCTGCAGGGTGGGTGTCGATGATCCGGCTGTGATGGGCTGGTCAGCTGGGTGGAGTTCTGGGCCGGATTGAGGAAGAAACGGCTGCAGGGTGGGGTGTCGATGATCCGGGCTGTGATGGGCTGGTCAGCTGGGTGGAGTTCTGGGCCGGATTGAGGAAGAAACGGCTGCAGGGTGGGTGTCGATGATCCGGGCTGTGATGGGCTGGTCAGCTGGGTGGAGTTCTAAAATATGCGCTACATGTTGCAAGAACCATCTTATGACAAGGGAATTCAGTACCCTCAACAATTAACACTATGTCAGTAAACAACTGCTGTTCATAAAACAGTTTTAACCGCTCCAACAAGGATACAGCATATTCAGTATCGATCTGCCTCTCGTCTTGAGTGGACATGACTGTATTCCATTAATGTCTTCCAGAACAGGCTAGAAAAGTCAGGCTTACTGAATGGGAAGGCCAAGTGAATGCTTCAGAAATAAAGAATTCTGACTGCTGTTATCTGCAGCATTCAGAACCAAGATTGACAAATGCACTAATGAATAGTTTTCTGTCATAGGCGTAGAGCTGGTCCTAGGTCATCTGTGTTAATTAGGTTCTTCAGAGGTTTTCAACACAGTTGGAAGACGTCTTGCTCAAACTTGCAATTGTACACTTCATGATTAAACAAATGAGAGTAACACTGGAGGTAGATTTTGTAGGGACATCCTATGTTCTGGGCATCCTCTTGCGTAACCCGCGTCTCCGTCCCGAGCAGCGGGATCCGGTCCGGCCGGCGGCGCCGCAGACACTGGAAGTCCCTCAGGCGGCGGCGGAGACGGCGGGGGCGTGGTATAGTGGTGAGCATATTATTTTGTTATAATACTTATATTTTAGAGAAATAGTTATATTAGTGTGACTATTTGTGGTGTTGATGTACAGTTATTTTCTACCAACAAAGTGTGTATGACATCCCAAAACTGCCTTTTATGTCACCTACAGTCTGATCTTTATTACCCAGATTCTCTCCCTAATCCCTAATCTAGCTGTTAATCAGATTTCTTATCCAAAGCCAATGGTTTGTCATTATTTGGTACAGTTTCTCTCCTTGTTTTGTCTTTTTTCTATTCCACAGATTAGTAATATCGTTTGGTATTTAAGACACATTATTTTTTGAATAAAAGGTTTAGGGGAAATAAAGTTATGTGCAATCACATTTTCTGAATTAATGAAAGTAAATTCTACTGTTTAGATCAGCACCTTTAATTATCAGAGTGTTACTACATGAGTAAAATAGTAACTAGAGAACTTTTGTAGTAACTACAAAGTAGTTACTACAGAACTCAATTTACACATTCACTTAACATTCAGTTTACAAAGCAGAATGTTTTAATGAAGTGTTGACATTTTTTGGTCTTCATTGTCTTATTTCTTGATTTTATGTTTGTAACACATCTTTATGAGCTTACATAGTACATGGTAGAAAATAATTCAATTTAAATGTAGTTATCATTATTGATTGTTGTGGTATGAATTAAATTACTTTTAAATAAAGTACTTTAATTAAAGTACTGTAATTTTTGTAGTCTATCAGACTATTATTAGTTTGTTGATACTGTACTTTTTAATTTTACTCCTACATGCTACCTCCAGTGCTTTATAGATCAAATATTTTAAATCTGTTGAATGATACAGACCCTCCATCCCTTTATGCAACCCAGCCTCAGTTCTTTCACAGGGAAAGCTTTGGGCTGCAGAACAGGAATGGGAGGAGGGCACTGGAGGAGAGCAGGGCATGGAAAACATCAAGCTTCTTCCAGGGCCAGGGGGCAATAAGTGGCCACATGCTAGTCCTGCTATGTAACTACTGCTGCTGTGGTTTCTGGATAAATCATAACATTTTGACTTCAAATCAGAAATGAACAAGTGCTGATCAAAATTGCCTAGCAGAGTTAAAGCCAGAGACTTAAATAAAAACAAGAGGTATGGGGGAGTGTGGGGGCACAGGTGGTCTTGTTGGGGCAGGGAGTTTAGTTCTTAGGTGACAAACACCAGGGAAAGCATGCTCAGAAACTTCATTTTTTCATGTTTTCAAACTAGAGGTTCTTTTGGTTTTGGGATTTTGGGTCATGCCTCCTGGTTTGGCTCTAGGGACTATAGGGGCACAGAAGATCAAGACTTTGTCGGCCATGTACAAGGTAAGTTCCCTGCCTCCTGTACTATCACTCCAGCCCCAAGGTAAAGGTTTTAAAACAGAAGCTTCTTTCTGTGTGGCACAGATCCTATCATCTCAACTTGTGTTCATATTTGGTGTCTTCTCTGGATATCTGCTTATTGATGTCAAGATGGAGTGTTTGTATGTCCAGTCTCGTGTATGTATGTCCACCTCATGGAAAGAAATGACATAAAGCTGATAAAGCTGGCATGTGACTTCTTAGTGATTTCTTAGATCAGTATATATATATATATATATATATATATATATATATATATATATATATAACAACAGGGAGATTGACCACTTGGAATTCCATCTGTGGTTTTCCTTAGGTTGCTGTATTAGTCAATAACCACTTAATAAACATCACTGTCCTCTGTTGAGCCAATCATTGTACCTGACCAACTTCCACCTAGTCCATCTATCACTATTTTATATGTTACTATTATGACCTAATTTGGAGATTGGAACACCACTGCATGGCAGAGCCTGGCAAGCTACCCATGTCGTATTTGATATGCCAAATACCAGTAACAATATAGACCTCATTCCCATGACCTGATAAAATAATTTGAGGTTCTTTATGTTCCTGGAGCAAGCAGATGCCCTTGGGCCACACTAGCATGTGACAGGGCATATGGAGATGTTACTGGTACTGCTTGAGCAAATCGATGATCAATGGGAAGACAAGTGATACAAGTGATTCAAGAATGGATTGGAACTATGGGAGGTCTCTTGCGTAATTCTAAGTGTGAGAACTACCTGGAGTCTGCTTTGTGGTTTAGACTTAAGTACACAACTCTTAATGTGAACAACAGAACACAATTTAAGAGCATCCTGAATCCTCATCTTTAAGATGCAGCCTTAACAAATAAATCAATGCCTTTACTTTGCCTCAACCAGGTCTCATTTAGTATGTGTTTTCAGTTTCTCTTTAAGAATAAGGAAAATATTAGATATAAAGAAATTGCTAATAAAAACAAGAGTACTCCCTTTGAGAAGGTAAGAGGACTATGATAACTTTGTAACTTCCACAGGAAAAAAAAAAAAAAAATCAAATGTAATTTGGATGACAGATATCATCCAGCTTCTATGAATATGGGATTCCAGAGCTTGAATTTAAAAACAAAGAAATCATTCATGGTGAGAATATTCGTCTTTTGCATTTCTTGGTACACCATTGTTATTTGTTGGCATTTCATCGGGTTAGAAAGATCATTAGAAAATGGAATGACGTGAGACAAGAACAAACTGGGATCATGCTTCCCTGGTGCTTTGAGATGTGACATTAGGAGATAAGATCCAGGCAGTACCTACAACATGACAGTTGTACCTACCAGGCAGTACCTACAAGTACAATAAAAATATGTACTGTTATATATTTTCTAAGTATAACACATGGGAGAGAGAGAAAGAGAGTGAGAAATAAAGAGAAAGACACAGACTGGTATAAAGCAAAGGAAGAGAAAGTACACACAGATCTTGGCAAGATGACTCCAGAATGGAGCGTCAGAAGACTCCATTTTATATGCAGAAGAATCAGGATGAGGACAGCTGATTGAGAGCTGACAGGATTCAGATTTATTCTGAGCACAATTGTCTAGTTTCTCCCATAAGGTTACAGTTTTTCTAGAGATGTGAAACTGAATTCTGGACTATAGTTTTGCTTATTAAAAGATGAAAGAACATCTTTCTTCTAAGGATATAAAACATATTGTTCAGAAGAATATAATAAAAAAAGAAGCATACACAGATGACATGTTTTTAGGTATTTACTAGCAATTCTACTTAAAGGAGCTACCAGTGGAGGTATTAGTCAAATGACTAAATGAACATGATCCTTATCTCCTTTTCCAAGCAATATATTTATGCAATCTAATTTTAAGGCTTTTCAGACCAAGTTATGCTTTTTGGAGCCAAAGCAGGGAAAATTGGCTTTACGTATGAGACAAAACTTTCTAATGTTATGAATGGGATAAAAAGTGGCAAAGGAATTCTTCTGTCAAGGACCACAGAAAGTCTCTATTTTATTCTAGTTATGACAGAGGAGAGGTGACTCGGCCATAACAATCCACCTCACCTCTCTGGGTTGTCTTTTAAAAGTTAAGTTGTCTTTATTGATATGCTTCTAGAACAGTATTTTCTTCTCCAAAGGGACAGAAGCAGCAGCGCAGCTCATCCACACGTACTTAAAGGTGTAAATATTTTAACAGTTCTGTAGTTTGCAAACATCACTTTGTTAAAAGCAAGAAGCTTTTACACGTATTTTCTCTCTTGCTGGTTTTCAGTTCAGTGAGAATGGGCATTATTTTTTAATTACTTCCAGCTCCAGATTGCCTATTACCTCTACAGTCTTCCACTTCAGAGTCTTCCTCCACAGGTAAGGGTTTTATAGGATGAATCTTACTGAACTGATAAGGAGACACAAGAGTAGAAAATTCCAGACTTGGCCATTAACATAGCAAGGTCAAATTAGCTAAATTGATAATCTCCAGTACAAGGTGTTTTTCAGTGTATCCTGTCTTGGATTTTTGTCTTAAATAAGCTTTTTCACCTTTTGCTAGCTATGCAAGTCCCCCTTTAGTCACACACGAAACCAGTTTTGCTTACTTCTGCCTTTCTTAAAACACAGATTTTATTGTACTTGTCATGTTTGAAAATGTATTGTTATTGTTCAGAGCTTTTAGAGTATGTGCAAAAAAATTTGTTTCAAAATGAAGTTATAGCTATTTTGGAGGTACTCAATCTTTTCGACTTTCATACTGGCCTTTAGAAATTTGGCTACTGTCTTACCTTCTGCAATAAAATATACAATACAAGCCTGACAATGGAGGTTTGTGAATATTTATTAAGAATACAAAAAATCTGTAGTAAGCCCCCAAAGAGTCTCAAGTTTCTTATCATCTGTGTTTTTGTGAGGCAATGAATTCTATAGCTAACATCAGCCTTGTTAAAATGCTAATTCACATAAACTGACATTATAATTTTCTGGTGTTTTTGTCTAAAAATTCTTATACCTCTTTTCAATTAATGTAAAGGTAAAATGACATTTTTGTAAATACAGGCCTGTTTGAGATATTTGAGATAATATTAATGTAAAATGTGGAGTATGAAATTCGTTTTTGCCTATATTCTCAGACCTTGTGTAAAAGCACAGTAGAAAGTACCTGACTTTTATTTATTTATTTATTTTTTTTATAAACCGTGAGATATACAGTGACAAATGTGTTCATTTTTTGGGTTTCAGTCATACAGTGTTCCAGCTCCCATCCCTCCACCAGAGCACATTCCCACCACCAATGGCCCCATTCCCTCTAACCTCCCCCCAGCCTGCCTCTATAGCAGGCACTTTTCCTCTCTCCCTTCCCTCCCTCCCTCCCTCCCTCTCTCCCTCTCTCTCTCTCTCTCTCTCTCTCTCTTTCTCTCACTTCTCTCTCTCTCCGTCTCTTATAGTGGTTGCCCTATAGACATTTAGGGTTTATCATATGTAAATCTCTTTATATATTCAATACCAGCTCCACCACCAATGTTTCCCCTACCACCACCAAGGACACAGCCCACCACCCACTCCCCATTCCACATCAACCCCCTCAGTTTGTTGAAACTACTAGCGGTCATTACAAATGTATGTATCAGCAGCTTAGTTGAAAGTATAGCCAGTTGGCGGGTTGCTAACCTTGCACATGGCCAACCTGGGTTCAATCACAAACATAGGTGGGTCCCTTGAGTCCTACCAGGACTGATCTGTGCATGCAGAGCCAGGAGTAAGCCCTGAGTTCTTCCAGGGGTTTCTCAAAAAACAAAACAATAGAAATTATATTTTAAGTAACCTAGAAATTTTAAAATAAAATTTATAGTTTAGGTAATAAGGAAATCATTATTTGGATTCAGGAAAAAAGTAGGTATAATTTTATAAAAAAGAATTATTTGAATAGTCATTCACTTTTAATTTCATTTCTCCCTTCATCCCATTTATAATGTTATTGTTGAAAATATAGTGATTGAAGGTTAATTGGACATCACACACATCTGACTGTGGTATTTTCCCCCTATGTTCATTTTTGTCATTCGGGCTACCCTCTGGACATGTTCAGGGTTTATACCTGGCTCTGTGCTCATGAATTTCTCCTAGCAGGCCTATGTGGAACCATTTGCAATGCTGAGGATTGACTGTGTACAAAGCAACCACTTGACCCACTGTAGTATTTTTCCAGACCCCTCATTACATTTTAAAGCTGCTGTGCTCACAAGAGGCGTGTCACATACTACTAGGCTTTGGTGCTTACATTTGACTGTGGTGCTCTCTGAGGTTTACACTCATTTACTCGCAGTGTGGAATACACCAGGGTCACACTCTTTAGTTGACACATGCAAATCGTGTAGCTGCTGCTGATTTCTGCAGTGCTAACATAGGCTTTACAGAGGTTGCACTTCCCTAGTAGTGGGTTTAACTATCTTCTTTTGTTGCAATGCTCACCAATGACTTCAACATGTGGTGATGCCCATGTATAACCAGCTGTGATATGGCCAAAAAATTACTTGTGGCGCTGGGGATCATAGGTGTTAGAGCTAGTAGGAGAGCTCCCAGAAATGTGCTAGGAACATTTGGTGACATGACATACTCCTTGTATGTTGATACATGAAGATCTGCAACTAGATGCTTTCATGGCAAATAATCCACACTAATGCACCATTCTTCTGGTGTCACTCTATTTTTCAATATGTTTTGTTATCTGTGCTCTTTTGGTAGCTAAAATGTTATGATAAGGGTTGGGAAGGAAGCTTAACAGTAGAGCAATTGTTTTGTATGTGTAAAGATGAAGAAGAAAAAGGAGACGGAGTAAAATAAGGAGATGAGGAGAAGGAAAATTAGGAAGAGGAGAAGGGGAAGCAAGAGGAGGTGCAAGAAGAAAAAGAGGGGAGGAAAAGGAAATGAACTGTACTAATGACTACACTTCTCTCTAGCTATTGGCTGAAAATATTACTTTCACTGGTAGAGTGACATCCTTTGCAAGGCAGGCATTCTAATCCAATGCACTATTCCTCAGGAAATGGGTCCTTAATTTTTATGAGTATTTTTTAAATTAAGTGTTTGGAGGGACATCCTAGACCGGAGACCAGGGACCTGTCTGCGGATTCTAAGGTAATGGAGCAGTGGTTTGAATCAAAAGTGCATACGTACAGTGCTGTTTGGCCTTGTGGTACTGGGATTACCTGGGCCATGCTTAATCCCTTTAAACCATATGAAGAAACTGAAGTGGAGCAGCGGAAGTTGGGTGCAGGGATTCTTTGACACCTCTTATACACAATAGAAAATTATCCTTGTTTTTAATTGTAATACAATTTATCTTCATGTTATCTGACAAAGATTATTTTCAGTAATAATACACATGGCATTAAGTGGTATATATGCTTTGATTTTATATAATAGAAACTTTATTTTCTATTTCTTACCAAAATATTGCATGAGAACATTTCTTTTATAACATATAAATGTGATCATGTCAGAATGTAATAAATATGTCTAGTACTTGTAGACCAGTGGAATAAACATTTGACTATACTAAATCATGTGGAAAGATCACCCCCTTATGTCAAAGGTTCAGCTAGAACAAAGTTATTTGAAGTGAACTCATAATTTATTGTAGAGTACTTTTAATTTGTCCTAGATAGAGGATTTTCATTGAAAAATTGGAGACTTTTAAAAACTATTTTCTACAAATTATGTGATATTTGAGCAGATCCTTTTGTCTTCCCAGGGGCCTTGCCCCATCATCTTTACCAACAGAGTCTCAATTGAGGACGAGTTTAAGAATGTTCTAGTGCTAGCAGATTCCTGATTTCCCATTCTTTCTGCAGTTACTTGCAGAGATGGATTCTTGACACTTGCCTGGTCACTCTGCTCATCCAGTAGTTGCCCGAAGGATAATTGAAGACTTTTAATTTTTCTTGTGGAAAGTATGAAGGTGACTAGCCTCACTTCTTTCACATTTTTTTCTCATCAAACAGTCATGTGGTTTTTAATCCAAGATACCATAATTTGCTGGTACTCTCACAATTTAGTGGAAGTGATTCAGAAACCAGCCCTTTGGAGGGACTGATGGCTGGAAAAGCCATCTAAAGGAATTCAACAATACAGAGGAAACTCTCTTTGGGAGGAGTAGCCCTACTCAACATGGCAGTTCTATGAAGGAGAAATCATGTTCACAATCTAAATTGTGATACCACCAAAATCTATTCATGTTCAGTTTTATACTACTTTTCACTTCAAACATCACTTTAAACATCACCTTTTATTTCCTACAGAGTGTATTTATTTCTCTGCTTTTAAGTCTTGTTCTTGTGTCTGGCATTAACAATTTGATAAAATTAACTTGAGACTATATTATGCCAGGGGAATAAGGGTAAAGAAAAAATAGTAGAAAATAAAGAGGAAATTAATACTGCTACACATAATACTGCTACATTAATACTGCTACAGAATACTGCTATGTTAATACTACATTAGTACTGATATAGAACACTGCTACATTGCTACTATTACATCTAATATTGCTACATTAATACTACTACATTAATACTGTTTCTGAGTACTGCTAAATTAACACTACCACATTAATTCTCTACTATGAATGCTCCTACTAGACTACTGTTTGCTGCCCTCTACCCAATATCACTCAGCTTGCATTATTTGGCCTGGATATCTCCAGTCCGGCTGACTGAGACTATTCACATAGAAATCGACTTTCTCAGGGTAGAAATATTCTCAGCTTTGCCCAGTTCTTTCCTGTCTCCCCTAGGTAATATTCTTTCCATGTGGTTTTATGTCCTATATAGTTATGGCTTTTCTGGTAGCTTCTGGGAGGCTCAGAATTATTTGAATAGCACTAGGTAATATCTGAGTGTAAACATGCTGAAACTTTTAGTGCAGTTTGTTTTTGGGAGATAATATGTCAAAGTACAAACCTATTTCTGGAGCAGAAATGGCAACTAATACGATAGTGAAACAGAAATACATTGGAAATCAGGACTTTAGACATTGTAACAGAAGAAGTTGGTGACTCTCTAGCATGCCTCTAACATGTTACTGAGTGCTTGTCCAGATCTTTGGTTATGAAGAACAAGACATAGAACTGATGTGTTATAATTCAAGAAAATTATTTGCAGACATACTTTTTGCTAAAAAAATATAATGCCTTATAGCCTAATAAATTATACCATTGGAACATTATGTGACTAACATTCAATCATCAATAACTTTGATAACTGTGTATATCACTGTGATTCAATTAAAATATTGTACCATGATCATAAAATCTGGCAATTTTAAAAAATCTCCAACTGTTTTTGGCACTTCTACCATTCCATGCTGCTGTTTTTTATTACTCTTCCATGAATTGGAATCTGAAGGGTGAGAGAAATTTGTGATTGTTCTCATCAATACCATATGATAAATTGAACTTGTGTTACTTTCAGGGGATAAGTCATTAAAACACAAGCACTCCTTTTTATTTCCCTGGGATATTTACTCCGGTGCAAGCCATTTATCTTGATGTTAAGTAGCACCTTAGGCACAAGCTGAAACTAGCCTGCACACCAAGGGCAGGAGAAACTAAAAGAAATGGATGGACCATGCCACAAGGAGGTGGCAGTTTGATAGCTAAGGGAACATTGCCTAGACAAGTAGTTTTCCATTTATGTTTATCCTCTGGGTTTGAAAGTGTACCAGGGATTTAGTAGGGTTTTATCAGTGTATACTGGTCAGATGGTATTAACTGCATCATTTATCTCATGGGGCCGTCTGAACAGCTTCTGGGAGAGGCTGGAAGAAAGTTGAATCTTCTACCTTTTGTTGGTGAATAGGGCAAGGGTTAATTGTGAGGTCAAATCCCCAGGTCTACCAAGGTCATAGGGAGCATGCAGTCTTATCTCCTTAGATATAGAAGCAGACCATGTGAGGAGTCCTAACACCACTAAGATATAGTGATGAAGAGATCCTGTGTGAGTCCATCTACAAGTAGCTCAAATAGGTTCTACTTCTAGACAAAAGTAAAACTCTTTAGGAGTCAGTGACCCAGCTCACTGAAATGAATATTTAAATCGTGCCACAAGAAACAAGGGGAATTGTCAACTATTGTTTATTCAGATGTTAAACCTTTGAGTTTAGAGTTTGCAAGTATCTTGTTGTATTAGTTATTTTCTAATTGGTTTTCATTTTTTATTTTCACAAATAATAACGCTATGAATTAGAATAGGGTTTATCTCAGAGACCAGATATATACTGGAGTTAACATGACAACCCATAAAATGAAAAAATCCACATAATTAATTAATGAATACTAATAAATTATTTCAATAAATAAACTAATAAAAATATTGATAAAATAACAAGAGACTAAATTTATTTAAAATAATTATTTCAGTTGAATAATTTGTGCTATATTACAGCTTAAAATATCAAAATATTAACTGACAATATAATCTATAAATTGAAATGATTTTTTT
>JAJIBD010012239.1:0-48582 GCA_021461705.1 Cryptotis parvus
AAAGGGGTTGATGTGTGAACTCTGGGAGAAAACAAAAAAAGGTTATGTTATAGACTAATGTGCACATCCATCTGATGGGTAAAAGGGATTTGTATATGATAGTATACTTATTATTGTGCATATCTCATTTCTAAGTGTTGACTAGCATTATTCACTTTATACAATAGATATTTTATCCAAAAATATTTGGTGCCTGACCTTGATGTCATTTTCAAGGTCTATATATTCATCTCCAGCTTTTAGCAAAATTACTAGGAATTACCCATATTTTTAAAGAATATCTTTGATTAAGTATCTGTGACCATCCCATTTGTTGTCAATGGAAGGACAATGCTTAAGGTCCTTAACTCCAAATGCTCTGTAAAGTTAATTCATTAAAGCTTCGGTTGCAAATATATTTTGAATCGGTTTTTCCATGCCTTCTTCCTTTCCAGTAAGCCTTTTACATATAAATTCCTATATCAGAAACTGTTTTTAAGGAAACTAAACAAATAAATGATATCATATGGAAGAGATTTTATTGGAGTATGAGCAATGAACGAACTATAAGAACATTTCAAAATGATATTTGGTTTATAATTTGTTTTCAATTTTCAGACAATGCAGGTATCCCTTGCTTACTAAACATTCACATTATATTATGTCACTATTACTAAAGACCTACATGACTGTTACTGATAACTGAAGGAAATATGGAGAGGGTTTTTCACTTTGTCATTTATGATGAAATGGTAAACATCAAAATAGTATTTGGCATTTGTTTTGCAACAGCTGTTATAAGAGGCAACAAGCACCCAAAGAAGCAAAAGGAGTCCTGTCTCTCACACTTTCTCTGGAACTACTTAATGAGGTTTGTGTTTGGGATCTGTGTTAGAGTTACTTTTGGTCACATGATATGACTTCAGAGCAGAGTATTTCAAGCCCAGGAATGCTTGAGCCACAGACACAGATACACCCAGCAGAGCAGAAACCAGCTTTCCCTGTTGAACCCACTGCATTCCACTGACCTCGAGAGCAACTTCCGACCCGAGTCCACCATCCCGATAGAGCCTCAGAAGAAACCAGAGAAACCCCCACACTTGGCTGGCAGTGATCTTCACCATCCACACTCCGCAGCTCATAAGATCTCCACCCAAGAGATTAAGCCAGTCTCCAGCCCGGCTTGTCAGAAACCCAGCCCTAAAAGGACCCACCCTTCAGAGAGGCACCCTTCAGAGGACAGTATTTCAAGCCCAGAAATGCTTGAGCCACAGATGCAGATACACCCAGTAGAGCAAAAACCAGCTTTTCCCGTTGCATGTGGCTGCACAGTGGCCGCATGATTAACCTCCAAATTACCATGAATATTCTACCCACCCATCTGAGAAAGCCCCACAAGGTAATGAGAGTATAGCACCTGCATGGCAGAGCCTGGCAAGATGTCTAATGAGTCTTTGATATGCCAAAGCCAGTAACAAAAATGTTTATTTTCCTGACACGAAAAGAGCCCTGAATATGGCAGCAATAAGAAAGGTAAAAAAGCAGTGCCTGATAAAATTTCACGGCCAACCTAGGCTGCCAAATCAAAGAGGACTAAAATGACTATCTGTACTTTCAATGCACGTATGCTGGCTGGCATCGGAAGCATATATCGAGGATCTGATGGTGCAAGCACAAAAGATCAAGTATGACATCATTGGTCTGACTGAGACGAGGAGGCATCAGTCGCATCACACTGTATTTGACACCAGAAAAGAATTGTTCCTTGGAACAAGTGAAGAAAGAGGAGTTGGTGTTCTTGTCAACACGAACATGGCCATCAACATTGATTCATTTGAATGCCGAACAAACCAGATAGGATGATTACACTTGGAGAGATGTGGCTCACTGCCAGCAATTTCTATCTTCATTGTCTATGCACCAACATCCACATACAAGGAAGATGAAATTGAGAAATTCTACATGGAACTGGAGGAGTTCTATAAAAAAGATCACACCTTCTACAAGGTCATAGTCGGTGATTTTAATGCCCAGATAGTACCGAGAAGATTGGCTTAAGAACTCCACATCAGGACCCATGGCCTAGAATGGAACGAACATGGTGAGAGACTATCTGAGTTCATCATTTCCACCAAGACCATTCATGGGAACTCACAGTTCCAGAAGGCTGAAGCGAAACGTTGGATATGGGAATCTCCTGGTGGACAGTTCCACAATGAAATTGACCACATCATCTTCAAACGACGGTATTTTATGACCGATGATGCTGTCGTCCCCAAATTCCAAACAGGATTGGACCACTGTCTACTTCATGCAAAATTCTACTTCACGCAATGGGGGAGAAAATGCTTCAAAGTTTAAGAAGAGAATGCGCATAAAGGCAACCAACTGGGAACTCTTTGGCACCATTGCAGCAACATGAAGATACCATCATTGGCGGCATCGATGAAGAATAAAACCGACTGGTTCAGCACCTCCATGATTGTGCAAAGAATGCCGAGAGAGAGAAAGACACAAAAAGAAGCCTGTCTTCAAAAATATGGAGGTCATTCACCAACGTGGCAAGGCGCGAGCCTCAGGTGACCAAATGCTAATGTCCAAGCTTGCAAAGTGGTGCAGAGAAGCGATAAAAGACCTCAAAGACAGAAGAGCAGAAATACTGGAAGATGCAGCAGAAGCCAGGAAAAGCATTCGCAACGCCTGCCTGTCTTTCGCCAACAATAAGACCAAGATGACTGCCCTCCCACACACTGATGGATCTATTACATCTTCCAGAAAGGCAATGGAGATTATCCATGACTTCTACTCAGATTGCTTTGATAGCCATGTCCACCTGCCCACATACCAAATTCCACAGATGGATATGTCATTCCCAATGTCTCCCTTCTGAAATCCGACATGCCATTTTGTTGGTAAAGAAGGGAACAGCACCAGGCCCAGACAAAATCAGACCCGAACACCTGAAGAATCTGCCATCAGTACTCATCAATGCACTAGCTCGGCTCTTCACAAGCTACCTGTCCGAATGCAAGGTGCCTTCCCAATGGAAAACCAGCAGGACAGTTGTACTGTTCAAGAAGGGGAGACATTCACGGCATCAGCAACTATCTCCCCATCTGCCTGTTGTCTGTCATCTACAAGCTGTTTACACGAGTCATCCTGAACAGGATTGGCAGAACACTAGATGAAGAACAACCATGCAAGCAAGCTGACTTCCGGAAAGGATTCAGCACAATCGACCATATCCACTTGGTAATCAAGCTCATTGAGTTTGTAGGGAGTACAAAATGCCACTGTGTCTCACGTTCTTTGATTTAAAGAAAGCCTTTGATTCTCTGGAGACTGAAGCAGTCATTGAAGCCCTAGCCAAACAGGGTGTTCAAACCGAATACATCAAGATCCTTTGTGATCTGTATTGTGGATTCACCACCAGGATCTCACCATTCTATAAGAAAGTGACCATTGATGTCAAAAGAGGGGTTCATCAGGGTGATACCATTTCACCAAAACTCTTCAGTGCCACCCTCAAGAATGCCATGCAACAGTTAGAATGGGAAGGAATGGGAGTGAAGTTAGATGGTTGGCAACTACACCACTTCCGCTTTGCTGATGACATCATTCTAATCACTATCACTATCTTCCCGTTCATCATCTATTTGCTAGCGCGCACCAGTAATATCTCCATATGTCCTGTCTCATGCTAGTAGAACCCAAAGGCATCGGCTTGCTCCAGGAACATAAAGAGCCTCAAACCATTATATTAGGTCATGGGAATGACCTAATATAAATGTTACTGGTATTTGGCATATCAAATACTACATGAATAGCTTGCCAGGCTTGCCGTGCGGGTGGCATACTGTTGTAGTCACCTCTAAATAAAGCATTTATTGATGAACCCGCGACCGCTAGCAGCGCTGCGAGAGCTGGGCTATGATAGTCTGGTCCGCTGGGTGGAGCTGCGGCGAGAGGGAAGTCGGATGTGGAAAATGGGCGGGCCCCATGGAGTAGGGGATAGTGGTGTGGCTTGTTGTGAGGCTCTGCTGGGGTGGCAGGCCAGGTCCAGAACCTGCCATGCCTCCCGACCCCCCATGAGCAGCTGGGCACAGGGAGAGCAAGCAGCAGCTCTGCCCCATGTCTAGAGACTCTGGTTCAGTCTCTGGTTATCATTCTAATAACACCAAATAAATATTAGCCCAGCAGCACAAATGCTGGCTGATTTTGACTGAGAATGTGGAAAGATAGGTCTGCGCTGAATCTCAAAAAAACTATGTTAAAGAAAAATGAACTAGTTCCAGAGGCACCATTCACACTCAATGGACAAACATCTCTGGATGCAGCAGTTATGTGTACCTAGGTCGAGAAGTCAACATGATGAACAACTTAAAACCTGAGGTGCACAGGAGAAAGAGAGCCACATGGAATGCCTTCAAAGGCATCGAAGAAATAGCTAAAAGGACAAAGAAGTCCAGCTCCGGGCACATCTCTTCGACTCCACCATTCTCCCTGCATTTACATATGCATCAGAGACCTGGGCTCTATGAAAGCAGGATGAGAATGCTATTCGGTCTCCCAGAGAGGAATTGAAAGAGCTATGCTTGGAATATCATGCCCCACTCAAGTGAGAGCAGGAATCCGGAGTTCTGTCCTCCATCGCTATTCCAGAATCAGGGCCGCTGTCTCATTTGCCAAGGCATCGAAAATCAGATGGGCTGGCCATGTAATGTGATTTGGAGATGACCGCTGGACTAGAGCCTCTACCGACTGGATCCCACGGGATGTCAAAAGATCACGTGGCCGCCCACCTACAAGATGGTCAGACTTCCTTTTCAAGACCCTGAATGAACAGTTTGAGGCTTTTCATATTCCTGAGTCAACCAGATGCCATTGGGCTACATTGGCACGTGATAAGGTCCATGGGAAATGTTACTTGCGCCCGCTCAAGCAAATCGATGAATAACTTGGGATTCAAGTGATCAAGTGATCAAGTGATATGACTTCAATTATTTTTGGGTTTGTTTTAGGGGCTATACCTGTTGTTGCTCAGGGCTTACACCTGGCTCTGTGCTCAGGGATCACTCCTAGAGTACTTGGAGGACTATATGAGATACTAGGGATTGAACTGAGGTTGACCTCATGCATGATAAATGCCTTCTTGATGTACTGTCAGTTTTAAGCTGCATGGCTGACTAACTGAGAGTATTAATTAGATTCAGAACCAGTCCAGGACCCCAAAGGAGTTAAAGGGAAGGCCTTTAAATCTTAAAGGGAAGGGACCCCAACACTGTACAATCTTTCTGGTCCTTGACTTCAGTTATTTTGAGAACTGAAAACAAAAAGATATTCCGTGTAAATTATTGGTAATAAATTATTTGCATTTGCTATGTTGATTTGTGAACATTTTCATAAGGACTCTATATTCAGGTTGCAGTGAGTGTATTTGAATGAAGTCTTGCTTTTCGCTAGGTAGAATTTTTCAGAATCAAATCACTGTATCACTGTATCACTGTCTTCCCATTCATCATCAATTTGCTCGAGCGGGCACCAGTAACATCTCCATATGTCCTGTCTCATGCAAGAAGATCCCAAGGGAACCTGCTTACTCCAGGGACATAAAGAGCCTGAAACCATTCTATCAGGTAGTGGGGATGAGGTCTATAATTGTTACTGGTATTTGGCATATCAAATACAACATGGGTAGCTTGCCAGGCTCTGCTGTGCGGGTAGCATACTCTTGTAGTCATCTCTAAATCCAGCATTTATTGATGAACCATGCAGCCGCAACAGGGTGGTCTGCTGGGTGGAGTTCTGATGAGGGGGATGTCGGGATGTGGAGAATGGAGGCCCTCATGGAGTGAAGGGGCCGTCTGGTTTGTTGTGAGGCTCTCCTGGGGTGGCGGGCCAGGGCTAGAAGCCGCCATCCCTCCCGGGTGCCTCGTGAGTGGCTGTCCACAGGGAGAGCCAGTAGAAGCTCTGCCCCATGTCTGTGAGTCTCTGGATCAGCATACCTGGGCGGATTTAAAAAACACTGCTGCAGGGTGGATCTCGATGAGCAGGGCTGTGATAGGCTAGTCTGCTGGGTGGCATACAGATGTGGAAAATGGAGGCCCTCATGGAGTGGGGTTTGGTCTGGTTTGTTGCAAGGCTCTGCTGGGGTGGCGGGCCAGGGCTAGAACCTGCCATCCCTCCTGGGGGCCTCGTGAGCAGCTGGGCACAGGGAAAATCAAATACTGAAGAGAAACTGTGATGAAAGGTCCTCCTTTTATGGTTTCAAAATTTGTCAGAGTGAATGTAAAATTGTAACCTTCAAATAAGTGATCACACATACTTGGAACAGAATGGGATTTATTTTTTTAATTTTCATATTTTTATTATGATTTAAAGCACCATGATTTACAATGGTGTTAATGATAAGGTTTTTCATGTATACAATATTCCAACACCACACCCTCTACCAGAGAGCTTGCTTCCCTACGCCACTGTCTCAATCAACGCCTGTAATCCTTGCCCTTGGCAAGCTCAGGTCTAAAGACAAGTTCTTGGGTTTTGTTAATTTTGTTATTTAACATGTTTCTTATTTATTGTTATTTATTTATTATTCATTCATTTGTTATTTATTTTGTTATTTGACCTGCAATCTGAAAGTTTTGCAAACAGCTATAAATTTAAGGTGTAGATTAATGAAGAAGTATTTGTGTTTAATTAACTATACATAAAAAAAACAAAATGTTTGGAATGCTGCTGATTAGCTAAATCAAACTTTAAGATAAAGGTTAATGGGGGAACCAGAGTGATAGTACAACAGGTAGGGTGTTTGCCTTGCATGCGGCTGACCTGGGTTCAATCTCCGGCATTCCATATGGTCCCCTGAGTATCTCCAGGAATAATTTGTGAGTGCAGAGCCAGGAGTAACCCCTGAACATCCTGGGTGTGACCCAAAAAGCCTCCGAAAAGCTAATGGTAAGTAATTCATTTTGGGAAAAGCATTTTCTGACTTTTTTGGTTTATACCAGTATCAGGCAGAGTCTGGCAAGTTACCCATGTCATGTTTGATATGCCAAAAACCTGTAACAATTATAGACCTCATTCCCATGACCTAAACGAATGGGTTTGAGGCTCTTTGTGTTCCTAGAGTGAGCAGATGCCCTTAGGCTACAGTAGCACTCCACAGGACAGATGGAGATGTTACTGGTGCCCACTCGAGCAAATCGATGAACAACAGGAAGACAAGTGATACAAGTGATCAGAATAAGTAATGTATTACACAAATTAGATGGTTTTCTGAAATTTTTTCTTCACACTATCTTTGAGAAAAGAAATATTTAACATTAGCAAATACCACGTGTATGCAAAATAAAAGTATCTTATGCTTGATAGCTATAAGACTTTAATTTTAAATGCATACAAAAGGAAATTTAATGTGAACAATATTCTATACTTTAGTATTGAATATTTCTCTATCCTATATCCATATTAAGTGAAACTAAACTCTTACATTTCTCCTTCATTTATCCATGAGAAAAATGTCAATCTTCCAGTATTAAAAAATGTTACATCTGTTAATCAGATGTTCAGTAGTATTACTCTCAACCTAGTAAACACATGTTTATTATATTTAGCTACCAAAATGTTTCTATCCAATGAGAAAAATATTCCAGATAATGAGTACAAAATGTAACTAAATATTTGGTAGTTAGTAATTGATGCTAAGTTCTAGTGGTCTATAAACAATGTGAAGAGAAAAAACATTGCAAATAATTCCTGTTTTCTAATAAATTTAATTTCTAGCTAATATATTTTATGAGTTACATCCTTCAGTTTTACACAATCATTTAGTCAATTAGGATAGGTTTTGTTTTTCAACTTAGAATATGTGGAGTAGCCTAAAATAGCTGAAACAATAAAAAATGATTTTAAAAAATATAGTCATCTGGCTACAAGTTATCAAATGTTTTAGTTTACAAAATGACACTTTTTCTTATTTAATCATACAAAGATTTTTCATATTTTAATGAAAAAGGGTTATAAAACCTTTGCCTATACACATTTATATATGCTTGCTTTTTCCTTTCTTTTTGTGTTACTTTTTGAATACTGCTTCCAGCTACTGCAACTTACCCTTCACTTACTGTTTTCCAAAATAAGGAAATATCCAAGGCCAAAATGGATCTTGATGCATTATTAAATCTGACTCTAATAAACAAGCATTATAAACATATGGAAATAATAATATTATTGATTTTGTTTTGCATATGTAAACATAATGGTCATGAAAAACAGGGGAAAACTCAAAAAAAAACTGGAAACAATTTATGTTGGCGAGGATGTGGTGATGTCTCACTGCTGGTGGGAAATGCTGTCTGCTTCAACCTTTGTGGAAAACAGTATGGAGTAGTCTTACTTTTCAGTAAGTATTTTCTCAGAAAAGTAAGAATAGAGCTGCCATTTCACTCACAATTCCAATTGTTGGGTCAATCCCTAGCACTTAGCACATGAGCTAAGATATTGAGGCAACCTAAATTTCCAATGACAGATGAGTGGATATTGAAGATGTGGGATACACACACACACCACACAATCAAATACTATGCAGGTACAAATAAGGATAAAATTATGCAATTCACTGTAATTTGGATAAAGTTGGACAACCTTATATTAAGTGAAGTAAACCAGAATAAGAAAGGCAAATACTGGACGACTTCACTTATCATGGTATATAGAATAACTGGACAAGGAAATGCAGGTATCAAAGTGGGGGATTCTTAGATCACTCTTGTCCCTATCTATAGTAATATGAAGGCTGGGCAGAAACAAAACTTAAGGGGGGATAAGCCAAGGTGGATGGAAGCTTTTAAATTTATCTTTTGATTTGTAGCATTAATTTGCTCTTAGGCCAGTTCTAAATTCATCCTGGAGTGTTGATCTTGATCATACAGTTGACATGCTCCCATCAAACTTAAATATCAAATTCTCAAGAACTTCAATGTTAAGGTCAGCAATTGGAAAAACCATGATGAAGAGGCCTTACTGGTTCCCATGTCAAATCTGCATCTCTTGAAAGCAACTGATCTAAGATTGATCTAATATTGAAAATGCTTCAACTGCTTAACATATTAAAAGTCAGCTGAGGGTGAATATATTTCTAAGTCACCTTTGATTTTGGATCTATTATGCTTTAGCATCACTTGATCACTTGAATCCCGTTATTCATATATTTGCTAGAGCGGGTGCCAGTAACATTTCTATTTGACCCCATCATGTGCCAATGTAGCCCAATGACATCTAGTTGATTCAGGAATATGAAGACCCTCAAACCTTTTCTTCAGAGTCTTGACAAGGAACCATCTTGTAGGTGGGAGGTGGGAGGCCACGTGATCTTTTGACATCCCGTGGGATCCAGTCAGTAGTGGCTCTAGTCCAGCGGTCATCTCCAAATCGCATTACATATCCAGCCCATCTGATTTTCAATGCCTTGGCAAACGAGACAGCCTCCCTGATTCTGGAATAGCAACGGAGGTCGGAACTCTGGATTCCTTCACTCACCTGAGTGAGACATGATATTCCAAGCATATCTCTTTCAATTCTTCTCTGGGAGACCCAAATAGCATTTTCATCCTGTTTTCATAGGGCCCAGGTCTCTGAGGCATATGTTAATGCAGGGAGAATGGTCGAGTCAAAGAGATGTGCCCGGAGTTGGAGGTTCTTTGTCCTTTTAGCTATTTCTTGGATGCCTTTGAAGGTATTCCATGCCTCTCGCTTCCTCCTGCGCAGCTCAGGTTTTAGGTCATTCATCATGTTGACTTCTCGACCTAGGTACACATAGCTGCTGCATTCAAAGATGTCTGTTCCATTGAGAGTGAATGGGGCCTCTGGAACTAGTTCATTTTTCATAAACACAGTTTTCTTTAGATTCAGCTGTAGACCTATCTTTCCACATTCTCCGTCGAAGTCAACCAGCATTTGTGGCTGACTTCACCAAACATTAGCCGTGCTTTAGCATGAACTCTAATTTTCAAGAACCTATATCTAGGCTGTTTTAGATTCAGAGTCATTTACTGAACATATCTGACACACACACCTGTAAAAATTTCCCTGGCTCATGTAGCTTTACTAGATACCCTTGGATATATAAAGACCAGATTTATTTTATCCTAGCCTGTGCCTCCAGAAATTGGACAGGACAGCATGTGGTCACTGTCCGTGTTCTGTGCTGCTGTTTACTCCAGTACAAGAGGAACTCAATTTGACTATTTTTCCTTTTTTTTGTCTTTGCATTTTTGTGGATATCATTAGCTTGAAATAAGGTTTTCACTTTCCTCATAATATAACTAAAATGGACAAGAAACATAGTTAAAGCCTTGAGCATATGATTTCAACAATAAACAGGAAGTATTGTTTTTGTGAGTATTAGTAATTCACTAAATTAATTTCAGCCACATCAGTGAGTTAGTTAAAGGGTTGAGAAAATATTTTATATTTTATGACATCTGGTCTGTTTCTTAGACTCCTTGTCTACTTTCTCATTGTGTGTTCTTGGAAAAAACACTTCCCATATATATATTTTATGGGAAAATTACATTGAACCCATCTTATAAATGTACTAAGGGAAATCTTAAATCCCTTGAGGGTTGGGAGAGGGTCTGTTTTCACTTGCTTTCACATGCTTTGCTGCCTCTCGTAATTGAAGAGGACATTCCTGATGACTTACTGTCAGTGTGTTTCAAAAGATCAGCAGAAAGCCTGTCCTTTGCTCTTCTACCCACACAATGTTTATAAATCCTCATTCAAAGGATAGGTTTCAGGGATACCTATGAAGTGAATCTGGTAGTTTTTCTGACATGAATTGCTGTTCTTTCTTCAAATTTTTCTGATTTCTACTCAAATTTTGAGCTTTTACATAAAGTAGGTGCCAGTATAACACTTACCAATCTGTTAACACATAGGTCACATTCCTATGGTTATTGCAATGGCACCTGTAAAGAGAAATTTGGGAAGGAAAAAAATGGGGAGTGCTGTGGAAAGTCCTATGAAAGAGGCAGAAATGACTTTCTTACATTAGAGTATCAAGTGATTTTATTTATTCTTCTTGATTTTCTGCTTTGAACCTACAGGCCTGCATAGTAACTTCAAGTCTGGTCCAGGTAAAGAAATGGAACCTTTGGAGCCGGAGTGATAGTCCAGCAGGTAGGGTGTTTGCCTTGCATGTGGTCGACCGGGTTGGATCTGCGGCATCCCATATGGTCCCTCGAGCACTGCCAGGAGTAATTCCTGAGCGAAGAGCCAGGAGTAACCCCTGAGCATAGTGTGACCCAAAAACATAAGTGTGACCCAAAAAAGCAAAAAAAAAAATGGAACTTTCACACAGTGATGTTCAGTATTCACTTTTTGATATTTTTCCTTGTGATGTAACTTAAAAAGGACAAGAAATATTTTGCTGCCTCTCATAAATATCATTAGTTTGAAGTTAAGCTTTTGAGCATATGATTTCAACAATAAGTAATAAACCGGAAGTATTGTTTTTATAAGAGTATTAGAAATCGACTAAATTAATTCCCTTCAAAAGGGAACCCTAAGTGGGAGAGACTATTCTATTCTGTCATTCAACTCAATACCAAAGATGTGTTTAAGAATGTGAGAAATCATGGAAAGTGAGTGATAAACAAGTAAAAGAAAAGAAACAAAGGGAAATTTGACTCACTGATCATTGTCTTTATATGAATTCTGATGATATTGGTGTATCTGTGATTACACCAGAGTGATATAGTTGCAGAGGTGTTGGGATCATTTACCCAAGTTAAGATGTTTCCTTATGAGAGCAGAGACCTTGGGGGGTCTTCTGCCAGGCCAAAAATAATAGAGCTGATGACTCAAATTAACTTAGATTTTAATTTGAAATGATGCACTGTTGTTCCCAAATGAACCTACTCCAAGAAATACTGAAGATTCTATTTCACTGGGCTCTGCAGCTGAGATCAGGAGTGAGAAACGAGGTGATGAAGCTGAATTATCGAATCCCCATTGTCTTCCCTGTCATAACCTTCTTGATCAGGACTTGCATCTGTGGCTTCACTAGAGTTAAAAAGCACATCACTCAGTTCTTTATTCAGAGTCTCATAGAGAAGAACAAATGACTATTTTTCAGTATAATTGCATGCATGTTGTGCTTTAGTATTTTCCTGTCATGATGCAATGGGCTAAAATATGTTGCAAGGAGCAGACTCTTCTTACAGTGTCATAATGATGTTCAGAAGGAGTCTGTTCAGTGTTTATAAAAAACACATAAAAATTCTGATTCATAGGAACACTATATAGACTATGTCTGTTGATACTAATAGTACCAATTACTGTATGTCGATAGATTCTTTTAAAGTCTTCCAAAAAATGATACACTGGGTTAACAATATGGGCTATTAAAAATGAAGTGCAAGCAGACAACTGGAAAGTGCTAACAAGCCACTGTAAATGGGAACACATGCTAACTGCATCCTGGGCATGGAAAATAAATAGTAAAACAAACACTTGTGAGTATAACATTACGAATGGGTATCTTTGGATCTCTAATGAGGAGTGTTTTTCTACATTGTCCACTTTTTCCACATTGGTCATCATTCTTTGACTATCTTTAAGTTTATTAGAATGCAGCATATGCAGCATCACTGGTAAAAACCTCACTGAAAATAACAATATTTTCCAAATTAAATGTACATATTGAACAGATGTGGCACTGGGAAAGTTAAAACTGGTTTTCATGACATTTATATTATAGAAACAGGGCAATGTATATTGTTGCTTTAGAGATAACACTTTTAACCATCGGTTAATTTTTCTTTTAATTATGGAACAAAGTGAGCAGTCTGTTCCAATTTAAGGAAATGATGGGCTTAAGAAACCTAGTCTTTTCTCTTTAATAACAATACTGAAAATATTCACTATCACTCTCACTATCCTCCCGTTGATGATCTATTTGCTCGAGCGGGCACCAGTAATATCCCCATATGTCCTGTCTCATGCTAGTAGAGCCCAAGGGCATCTATTTGCTCCAGGAACATAAAGGAGCCTCAAACCATTATATTAGGTCATGGGAATGAACTAATATAATTGTTGCTGGTATTTGGCATTACCGAAATGGCAATACTGAAAATATTCACTACTAAAATATACTAAATACTGAAAATATGCACTATTCAACAAATAACAATAGTAAAAATAACAATACTAAAAATATTGTCCCATTGATCAACAAGGCACAGTTACTGCTGAAGATGTAATAGTTACATTGACCCTAAGATTATTTTTGCTTTAACTTGACTATCTTTACTCAATATACTTCCCATAAATAAATAACACCACTTCAAAAGGAAACCCTAAGGGAGTGGAGGCCACTCTCTTCTGTCAGTCAACTCAAGACCAAACAAAGATGTGTTTTAAGAATGGGAGAAATCATGGAAAGCAAATGGCAAGCAAGTTAAACAAAAGAAAGAAAGGGAAGTTTGACTCACTGGTCATTGCCTTTGTATGAATTCTGAGTCTATATATATGTTGATTGAGTGAGAAGATTTTACCAACATCTGTGAAATAGCTAGTAGTCCTTCCTGAAAAATAAGAAGATAGACAAGGCATATCATGTAGCATTCTCAGTAATCATTATATGCTTAGAAATAGGTGATAGGGACACAATCAACAAATGGTGATATACAGCAGTGATTTGCTACAGACAGGATTACTAGAACTTGAACTTGGATTTATAGAATTATATGAAGGGTCCTTCCTACTAGAGGCATGGAGCACCAGCTAAATAGAAATTGATGTCACTTGATTAGGAGATGAGCCATACCCCCCAAAAAAAAAAACTATAGAAATGTATTTTTCTGCTGTGCCCCATGAATGAGAATGAGAAAATAATAAATGAATTCAGGAAGGAAACATTTCCTACTTGTTCTTTGGGGGCACACCCTGTGATGCTCAGGCATTACTCCCACTCAGGAATCAGTCCTGGCAGGCTCAGGGGACTATATAGGACGCTGGGGACCAAATTGGGTTGGCCTTGTTGAAGGAAACACCTTACCCACTGTACTCATACCTCAGGACACATTTTTCTAAAAATACAGATGGATTAAAAAATTATTTTTTTTCCTTTTGGTGTCACATCCAGTTGTGCACAGGGATCACAGGGATCACTCCCACTCCTGGTGGTGCTTGGAGGATCAGGATTAGAATGGGGGCGGGCTGGATTGATGGTACAGCTAATAGGGCATTTGCCTTGCACGCGGCTGGCCCATGCCAGCCCGGGTTCGATCTCTGGCATCCCATATGTCCCCGAGCACTGCCAGGAGTGATTCCTGAGTGCAGAGCCAGGAGTAACCCCTGAGCATTGCCGGATGTGACCCAAAAAGCAAAAAAAAATGTGGTTCAGCTGTGTGTTGGGCAAGTACCTTACAGGCTGTACTATTTCTCCCTCCAGGATTTCAAATCTAAAAGTATCTCTTGTACGATGTGGTTCTCTCTCCAGTGACTGTGAACAGGTATTCCCGCCAAAGAACTACGCTACATAGGAGAGTGATTGAATGTCCAGACTTCACTGTTAGACAGGGATAAGATCAGATCTTAATTTTCCACTTATAATTTGCTGAATCTTGGCAAATTATTGAGCATTTAGAATTTCAATCTTTTATCTTTTGATTGATTATAGTGATTTAAATAATAAACCTCATTGGTAAAAAATGAATGAGAAAATGTAAATAATATACTTAGAATGCCTGTCACTTATTAGAAGAATTCTTGGGGGAGACACTAATTATCTATCAGCCTCCTCCTTATACCCAGCTTCGATCAAGTTCCATTCACTTTTTTCTCTCTTAAACTTCCCAGACTCATCCTAAGCTCCTGCTCTGGTATCTTTTTACCATTTTTTTCTTAACTAGCATATGCTAATTTTGCTTCTTTCAAAATAAAAAACTTGTTTGTATTTTAGGACATTTTCTTTGCTCTTGTACTTCCTCAGAAGTTTTCCATGATCTTTGTGGGTCTATCTTCTTTACATTGGTTGGTGTCATTTTTATATAACATTGTATGTGGCTTGTTGTTTGGAAGTCACATCCAGAGGTGTTCAGGCCTTAGTTCTGAAAATTCTCAGGGAATTACATAAGTGTTGGGGGTAGAACCAGATTTTGTCACATGTAAGGCAACTGACCATCTCTTTGCTCCTCGCATTCTAAATTCTACTTTGGGGGAACATTTTAGCAATAGTGACTGCATCAACATCACCTTATTTTATCTTCTTCATAGCCTTTCACTAAAAATACATTGCTTTTTTTCATGTGTAACACTCATCATACTATGTACTATAGTTTATTTATTTATAGGGTTTTTTTTTGTTTTCTAGTAACTTTCTAAAATGTATGTTGTGTGAAGTTAGGGGCTTAATCTCATCTCTGCTGAATCTTTAGCATCAAATATTTTAGATAAATGACTACATAAATTAGTTTCTTTTGTGTCATGTTATTTATATAAAATTTTTTCTTACTACATATCATATAATCCATTTAAAAAATTTTCCAGAACAAAGTAGTGCCAAATGTACACCAATAATTTGCACCCTTCACTGAAAAATGGAAGGAACAATTCCACAGCCCTATTCTTTCATAGACTTAAAAACCTGAACAGAAGCATCTGGGCACCAGAAGGAAAAGCTTTGCTGCTCTAGGAGGTTCATAGACAGTCTTGCATAACACAACATCTTGATCACATAAAGTTAAATTAATTATAATGTATTAGTAAGTAACCAACCAATCAGTTGCTAGAGTTCAATATCCCTTACAACTTAATATAGACCCTGTTTGTTCTCTAAGGGAAAATTTATATTTATCTTCAGAAGTTGCTTTGTAGGCGTAGTTAAACTTTACAGCATCAGGAAGCCAGTGGTAGTTGGTAACCTAAGGTCTACTCACAAGGAAAATAGAATTCAGATGATCTAAGATGTCTACGGAGGATCAATAGCTCTTGCTACAGGGGTATTCTTTTCATTTTTGTCTCTATTCCAATTTACTTCCACATAAAGAATATTTTTTCTATTACAATTTTTATTATATATAGATTTATCATTCCTACCATGTAGCATACTTTGTAATGTTATATTTTAGTCATAAACAAACCAAATGAATGATATTATAACTGATATATTCTAGGCTATGAAGAAACAGAAAATTTCATTATTTGCTATTTCTAGGACTTTAATTCTACATATAGGAAATGTCAGCTGTTATTGTTTCTAGAAAATGGAACATCCATTTTCATTGTATACATTTGGCTGGAAATAATATTGTTCCTCATAAAAGTGATTTACACCAATATAACATATGGAAAATATTAATATTACTGGAAAAATTGTTCCAAGAGAGAACATACTTTTGCCTGGAAGAATAATGCAGGGCATTAAACTTAGAAATGCTCAGAACTTTAACATCTAATTAATTATTGATCTATATTCACTTAATAAATGGATCAAAGCATTTTTGGTTAAAAATATCAACAGGCTAGGAAGATAGTATAGGGATTAAGGTAGTTTCCTTGCATGCAGCGGATCCTGATTTGATTCCCAGCAGTGTGTATATCTCCTGAGCGCCACCAGGAGCATTCATGAGCAGAGCCATGAGCAGGCCCTGAGGACACTGGGTTGGGCTCAAGCTGTACCTCCAACTCCTAAGGAAAAAAAAGGAAGAAAATGGAAGGAAGAAAGAAAAAAGAAACTGAATGAGCAGCCAGAAATAAATTACTTATAGTAAAAAAGAAAATTTAGGGACAAAAGTGAACTAATTTGTCAAAACATTTTATGATTAGTAACACAAACTAAAAAAAATTAGCGTAAATGTCTAGTCATACCTAACAAGAGAATAAAAATTATTGAAAAAAGGTTAAGCTTCATAGGAAATTTAATTGTAGCCATCAGTTCCTTAGTCAGAGAGAATAGTAGAAAATTTTATGTCCTTTGATTATTTTATCTTGAATACATCATTTATATATGTATTTAGTCATTTACTACTTTAGTTATTTGTGAGTTTTTCAGTTAATATTTTTTGTTTTCCATTAGGAAAATTTCCATTACTGCCCCTCAAGGTGTTGCAGGTGTGACTGTGGTGTCAGCTGCGTCAACAGGTGACAGACAGGAGACAGACTTGTCTACACCCAAGACTCTGCCCCATAGGCCCTGGATGGTTGATGGTGTGACATATAAAAAGACTGGGTCCCTTGGGATGAACCAAGAGCCATGGCAGAGCCTGGCAAGCTACCCATGGTGTATTTGTTATGCCCAAAACAGTAAAAATAATGGACCTCATTCCCAAAAGAAGTGAAGATATTACTGGCATCCACTTGAGCAAATTGATGAACAATGGAAAGACAAGTGACAAGTGATTAGGAAACAGAGAGTGTCTAGTTTCATGGTGCTTTTATGTTAATGGAAACATGTAGGTAAGTAAATCTCTATCTATCTATCTATCTATCTATCTATCTATCTATCTATCTATCTATCTATCTATCTATCTATCTATCTATCTATCTATCTATCTATCTATCTATCTATCTATCTATCTATCTATCTATCTATCTATCTATCTATCTATCTATCTATCCATCCATCCATCCATCCATCCATCCATCCATCCATCCATCCATCCATCCATCCATCCATCCATCCATCCATCCATCCATCCATCCATCCATCCATCCATCCATCCATCCATCCATCCATCCATCCATCCATCCATCCACCCACCCACCCACCCACCCACCCACCCATCCACCCATCCACCCATCCATCCATCCATCCATCCATCCATCCATCCATCCATCCATCCATCCATCCATCTATCCATCCATCCATCCATCCATCATCATCCATCCATCTATCTATCTATCTATCTGTCTATCTATCTATCTATCTATCTATCTATCTATCTATCTATCTATCTATCTATCTATCTATCTATCTATCTATCTATCTATCTATCTATCTATCTATCTATCTATCTATCTATCTATCTATCTATCTATCTATCTATCTATCTATCTATCTATCTATCTATCTATCATCTATCTAATCTATCTGTCTGTCTGTCTGTCTGTCTGCCTATCTATCTAATCTCTCTGTTTATCTGTCTGTCTATCTGTCTGTCTGCCTGACTCTCTGTCTTTCAGTCTGACTGTCTGTCTTTCTGTCTGACTGTCTGTCTTTCTGTCTGCCTGCTTGCCTGTCTGCAGCCTGCCTATTCATAAAATCCAGTGTTATATTCCTGAGGCAAAATGAAACAGGGTAGGAGGGTGGTGACTTCTGTGTGAGACTATGCAAGATTTTCTATAGGATAATAAGAAAATACACCAGGGTTGTTGATATTTGAGTATGTGTTTGAAGATTCAGTGGGAGTAGCCATCTAAAAGCCAAAGAGGCAGCAAATGTTAATGCATCAAATCAAGTCAAACTGCTCAAGCTTGAGAAACTTGACCATAGCAGAATGCCTGGTGTGAAGACAGTAGTAAATAAAGTCAAGAGTAAAACTTTCAATTTACCTGTGGGGCAGAGTGAAAGCAATGACTTTTGTTCTGAATGAAAAGGGAAATGAACATTAGAAAGTGCTGAGCAGAAGAAACCCATCATCTTACAGGAATACCTACAGGAGAGAAAATAAAACATTAAGAATATTAAACCAGAAACAGGCATCAGTTTGTGGTGGTGTAGGCAGCAATCCAGAAAACAACTTACTATGGCCTAAACTAATATGTTTGTAATGTATATGTGATATAGTCAACGTCTAGGAATATTTTGAAGGTAGAGCCAAAAAAAATTGAATGATACATTAACTAACATGTGAATAAAAATCCTCTCCAGAAATTATTAGAGGTAAAATACTTGAACTTGATAAAGTGAATCTATGAAAAAATTTCAACTAACATTATCCTTCATAGTGAAGGACTGAATGTTTTTTAGTATGATTAAGAAATAGGCAGCAGTGTGTACTCTCACTACTTTTCATCAACATTACTCTGGAAGTTCAAGACAAGACAATAAAAGATATGCCAATTGAAAAAAGAAGGTACATTACTTCACATTTTTGACGACCTGATTATTTACATAGACTCCCAGAATCTACCTATAAAACCATCCTAGAACTAAAGTTTATCTAGATCCCAGGATTATGTAACATAGTCATCATAAAAATCAAGTGCAATCTTTGCAAGTATAATAAATCTGAAATTAAAACACAATACTGTTGGAGGACAGGTTTAGCTATTCTGGGAGTTTTGTTGTTTTGCCCACTCCCAGCTTAATCTATTTAAGTCAAGGTTCATTCTAATGAGACCTCTCTTCTATGTTAACACTGCTAGAGGGTGTGGCAGTTACAGAAGTCACCTTGATTGAATAACTTCTGACTTATACATCTACTAAGACTTCTATGTTTTCTAGATTGGGCACAGCTCCTCTTTATAGCCACTGCACCCAGCGTGGGACAGTTAGAATTTACCAGGAGACTACCACTCTGGCTACGCTAAGACTATAGGAAGACTATAGGAAGGATAATACTAGTTTGCTCTAAGCAGGTGAGTGTGACCCTTTCAGTACATGAGAACAAGATAGTCAGAATCACCCTGGTGCAGATAATAATAAGAAAGACCTTGTGGGTACCATCTAGATTACATGAAGCTCATGAAGTTAAGATGTATTACTTTATACCAGCCCCTCTCTCCAGTGTTTTACATGAGATAATCTTGGTAGAAAGGATTAGACCTTGGCATAACCTTTGTTTATACCTGCAATAGGGTGTGGCACTATTGCAGGGAGGGGCACTATTGCAGGGAGGGATGGCGGATTCTAGCCCTGGCCTGCCACCCCAGCAGAGCCACACAACAAGCCAGATGACCCCCCCACTCCATCGGGTCGCCATTTTCCACATCCGGACTTCCCTCTCGTCAGAACTCCACCCAGCGATAGCCTATCACAGCCCGCTCTCGAGCGGCCGGCGGTTCATCTATAAATGCTATATTTAGAGGTGACTACAAGTGTATGCCACCTGCATGGCAAGCCTGGCAAGCTGCCCTGTTTTATTTGATACGCCAAGTACCAGTAACAATTATATTAGTTCATTCCCATGAGCTAATATAATGGTTTGAGGCTCTTTATGCTCCTGGAGCAAATAGATGCCCTTGGGCTCTACTAGCATGAGACAGGTCATATGGAGATATTACTGGTGCCCGCTCTAGCAAGTAGATGATCAAAGGGAGGATAGTGATAGTGATAGTGATAGTGATAGGGTGTGGCACTACACTCTGTTTAGAGTTCTTTGTTGACATGACCCTCCAGGTTGGATTACTTTGATGCATATAAGGGGACTGACTTGAGGCCCCTTCACTTTCACCTTTGGGCCTTTTAGCTTTTGGCTTTTTGCTCTTTGGCCTTTTGCTCCATCTTCTGGGTAGGACTCAGCTCAGGTGAGATTCTCTCTCTTTGGTGGGAGACTTAGGCTCTTTTGTATGGTCTAAGTTCGGACCAGAGCTAAAGTTTGTTCATTATATTGGAGTGCTGTGGAAGAGCTTTTGTACTATTAAAAGCCATTTTTAGAACTACACCGGACTCGTGAGTTTTCATCTGTTCTTCCGGCGTCCTCGGAGGTAGAAGAGAACTTCTGTCCTGACACTGTCGGGACCCCAGAGGCTTCCCCGACACAATACCACTTGTTATTGCTATAAAAATGAAATGCTGTGGTTGTGTCTAGAAGCAGTTTCTGTGATTAAAATTAATAAATGCTGAAATAAACATTAAATTAATCATAATTAATAGGTAATGAAATATGTTTCAATTACTTATTTATTTTGATTTAGGGGCCATACCTAGTGGTGATATTGGCTTACTCCTGGATGTGTGCTCAGAGATCGCTCCTGGAAAGCTCCCCTAGTTATATGGGGTAGGCAAGTGCCCTACTAGCTGAACTATCACTCTGGCCCCAAAACAGATTTTTTGTTTTTTTGCTTTTTTTGGGTTACACCTAGCGGTGCTGAGGAGTTACTCCTGGCTCTTCACTCAGAAATTATTCCTGGCTGTGCTCAGGAGACCATATGGGATCCTGGGGACTGAACCCGGGTTGGCTGCGTGCAAGGCAAACACCTTACCAGATGTGCTATCGCTCTGGGGCCCCGAAACACATTTTTTTTTTGCTTTTTTTGGGTCACACTCGGCGATGCTCAGGGGTTACTCCTGGCTCTGCACTGCACTCAGGAATTACTCCTGGCTGCGCCCGGGGTCCATATGGGATGCCGGGATCGAATCCAGGCCGGCAGAGGCCGGCGCGCAAGGCAAACGCCCTACCCGCTGGGCTATTGCTCCGGCCCCCAAAACACATTTTTAAAAGATCTAAATAAGTGGAAAGACATCCATGTTCATAAACTGGAGAAGATTATATAGCAATACTAACAATTTAGTCCCAAATTATCTATATAGTTAATAAATTTCCAACCAAATCACAGTTAGTTTTTGTTCTTCTTATTGATATCCATGTGCTTATTATAAAATTTATATAAAAGCTTGCAAGCCTTAGTCTATACGTAAAATCTTGAAAAGGAAGATTTCTGAAGTATTACTGTATGTACTTGGTATGAAAACTTAGTATGTGGTAACATAATAGTTGATAATGTGGATTTTGCAGTCAAATTATGAATTTCATAAAACATATCAAGTATTTACTAGCTGTTTGTTTTGTGTAAGTCACTTACACAAAACTAAATACCAATATCTATAATATGAAAAGGCCTCAAAAAACACACAACCTTAACAGAGATAGTTCAGTAAAAAATTGTCAAGAGACATGGAAAGACATTTCATTAAAGAGAGATATAGATGACAAGTACATGAAAAGATGTAGTCTTATCAGCCACCATGTGAAAGCAAATTAAAATACAAGTAAACAGTACTCTGAACATATACTAAAACTCTTAGAAGACACAAGACCACATATCTCATAGCAGATGGGAACATAAAGCATCAGATTACTATAGAAAGAAGCCTGGAATCTTTGGCAAAATTATTATTAATATGCTATTATCTGTTGTTTTACAATTGCATTCCTAACACTTATTCCAGAGAAGCAAAAATATGCTAAAACAAAATGCTGTGTGCAATTATTCATTGCAATTTATAAATCTAAATAGCCTAGACTTAAAATGGATCAGATTTTCAACAGGTGAATAAAAACATTGTGATATACCCATGCCATTGAAAATAACTGAACTGGGTGCCGGAGCGATAGTACAGCGAGTAGGATTTGCCTTGCAAGCAGATGACCCAATTTTGATCACAGGTCAGTCGAGTAACGCCAGGACTAATTCCTGAGTGCAGAGCCAGGAGTAACCCCTGAGCATCTCCAGATGTATCTCAAAAAGAAACAAAGAAACAAAGAAACAAACAAAAAATAGAAAACAAAGAAAGAAAATGAATGAACTGTTACATACAACAAACTATTTAAACAGTCCTCACGGAAAAGGTAATCTTTAAAGTTTATGTGCCACATAACTGCATTAAAACATAATTTAGAAAAGACAAAATCGTCAACCTGGAGAAAAGCTTTGAGGTTGTCAGTGCTTGGAAGAAAACAAGGAACTAGGTTAAGCAGGAAAATTGGTATGGTTACAAAAGAGGAAAAGCATGTGAAAGACTTAGCAATTTGACTATGATGGTAGATACATGAGCCTCTATATGATAAAATGGTGTAGAAATACTGACACACCCGTGCTAGTAAAACTATAGAAACATGAGTATAACCAGTGGATTACACTGGTATCAAAATACTAGTTGTGAGATACTACACCAGTATAAATTGTTATCATTGGGGTGAAATAGGAAAAAAAATACAGATGGTTTCTCTGATATATTTTTTACTATCTGTGGATCTAAAATTACTTTAACAAAAATGTATGTTAATGTCTAGATTTGTTTTTTGGATTTTTTTTAATTTAGAATCGTAGTGAAAAAAGATGAAATTCTCAGCTGGAAAGCTATATAACTAGTCAAAGTCATTCCAGTGTCTCTGATGAATTGACAGTTTTTCATTATTAAATAAACGTTTGAGAATTTTCATAGCATGCTAAGACTTTATAAACTTGAACTTTTTTCAGTGTCAAAAGTGTTATGTTTTTTTAGTGTTAGCAGAAATAAATAAAAGAGGGGGGAAATTATTTTCCAAAGTTTTCTTTGATGAAACTCGTGTTTATTCAGGACTGGACTACAAAAACAACATTGACTTAATGAGAAATGATACTAAGCATCAACCTGAGAGAACTGACTTAACAACCTTCATTTATTTCAAATGATGACCTAAAACCAAGATTTGAATTGTGAGTAGATAAGCGGAAGGTATTGAATCACTGTCTCCATTTCTTCCTAGTGGAATGCAAAAGTATAAAACATACAACTCCAAAGGATCTTTTGAAATCCTCTTAGAAATGCCTTTCATTTCATTGGGAGACAGGAAATGACTTAAATAGATTTTATGGTATTCTTAAGATATAAATTACCTTGAGTGATGAAATGATCACAATCTTACAGAGGATGTTCTGTCAAAATGTTCTGGAGAATTCTAAATTAGCATGTTTTATCTAAAAATAAGCAAAAGAAAAACAATTTCTTATTGTTCTGTATAAAACACTATGAAATTAAGTTACATGTTTTTTAAATTCTGAAATATTTATTATTTTGTTTGCACCGCCTTTCTTAATATGAATAAACTACATATATAAGGCCATTTTATGTTTTTTGTTAAAGTTGTATTTGTTGACAGACATATTCTTAATCACAATGTCATATGTCAATAAAATAGTCATTTCTCCGATCCATTTGGTATCTTTTTCATGGGAGAAATAAATTACTCACATTCATAGCTATTTCACCTTTCTGTTGAGGCCTAACTTATACCAACTTTTGATATTTTTTCTATTTAGTTTGCTCATACTTAGCATAATTAATTTTGCTTCTTTAAAAAGGTATTTTGTCCTTTAAATTTTTTTTTCTAAATTAATATAATCCCATATTTCAACTAGTTTCCTTTTTTTGAATTACACGTGCAGATGCTCAGGGATTACTCCTGGCTCTGCACTCAGGAATTACTCCTGGCAGTTCTCTGGGGACCATATGGGATGCCAGGGATTGAACACCAGTAGGCCTTGTTCAAGACAAAAGCCCTATCCGCTGAGCTATCGCCGGGCCCAACAAAGATATTTATTAGTTAATATAGTCTACATACAACTCTGAAATAATGATAATAATGACATTCTCTGATTGTACTCTGCTTAATTTAGAAAAGCTAATTTTAATAACTTATATGCACAATAGCCTTATATAGTAGTAACAATTTGAATGGAGAAAATTAAAAATTTTTAGAGCTCATCAAAAAACACATACTATGTTTGTGTGTGTATGTCTAGGCCACACAAGGTGGTGTTCTGGGGTTAATTCTGTCTCTGCACTCAGAAACTACTCCTGGTGGTGCTCAGGAGACCGTAGGATATGCCAGGAAACAAACCTGTGCAGCACATGCAGGGCAAGCTCCCTCCCACTCTACTATTGCTCAGTCCTGTGTATGTGATCTTAAATAATGAACCGTTTATTTCCATATGGGGTGATTCAGAAATATGGGACAGTGTTGTACATTAGGGGTAAATAACTTCTTGACTTCTAGTCTTTAATTTACTTTCCTAGAAGCAAATACTCATTAGTATTTTAATAAGTCCATAAATATCCTTCACATATTTGCATACATATCTAGCTACCTGCCATTTATTAAAAAGTAAAACAGAAATTAATTTATGGTTCACTCAAACTGTTCACTCGAGTCATCCTTAACAGAATTGGCAGATAATTAGATGGACAACTTTGCGAGCAAACTGGCTTCCAAAAAGGATTCAGCACAACTGACCATATCCACACAGTAACAGTAACCAAGCTCATTAAGGTTTGTAGGGAGTACAAGATGCCACTCTGTCTCACATTCATTGATTTAAAGAAAGCCTTTGATTCTGTGAGACCAATGTGGTCATCGAAGCCTTAGCCAAACAGGGCATTCAAACCCAAAAATCAAGATCCTTCGTGAACTCTATTATGGATTCACCAACAATCTCACTGTTCTACAAGAAAGTGATCATTGATGTCAAAAAGAGGGGTTCATCAGGGTGATACCAATTCACCAAAACTCTTCAGTGCCACTCTCAAGAATGTCATGCAACAACTAGAATGGGAAGGAATGTGAGTGAAGTTAGATGGTCAGCAACTACAGCACTTCTGCTTCACTGATGACATCTTTCTAATAACACCAAATAAATATTAGCCAAGTGGCACAAATGCTGGCTGACTTTGACCGAGAATGTGGAAAGATAGGTCTACAGCTGAATCTCAAGAAAACTATGTTCAAGAAAAATGAACTAGTTCCAGAGGCCCCATTCACTCTCAATGGAACAAACATCTCTGAATGCAGCAGTTATGTGTACCTAGGTTGAGAAGTCAACATGATGAACAACCTAAAACCTGAGCTGCACAGGAGAAAGAGAGCCACATGGAATGCCTTCAAGAGCATCAAAGAAATAGCTTTTTAGAACTCCAGCTCTGGGCACATCTCTTCTACTCCACCATTCTCCCTGCATTAACATATGCCTCAGAACTGGGCTATGAAAGCAGGATGAGAATGCTATTTGGGTCTCTCAAAGAGGAATCGAAAGAGCTATGCTTGGAATATCACGCCTCACTCAAGTAAGAGAAGGAATCCGGAGTTCCGATCTCCATCAATGATCCAGAGTCAGGGACCCTGTCTTGTTTGCAAAGTCATCGAAAATCAGATGTGCTGGACATGTAATGTGATTTGGAGATGATCGCTGGACTAGAGCCGTTACCGACTGGATCCCACGGGATGTCAAAGATCATGTGGCTGCCCACCTACAGATGGTCAGCCTTCTTCGTCAAGACCCTGAATGAATGGTTTGAGGCTCTTCATATTCCTGAAATAACCAGATGCCATTGGGTTACACTGGCACGTGATAGGACAAATGGAAATGTTACTGGCCCCGCTCGAGCAAATCAATGAATAATGGGATGTCAAGTGATCAAGTGCTACCATAAATTGTAATTTTACATCTATTCTGCATATCTGAGCAGCTGATAATGTCCAGAGGACCTTACATAGTACTAGAAATTAGAAATTGAACTGAGGTTGGCTGCTTGCAACTCAGGCCTGAATGAGCCTGGGTGTTTTAATTAAAGTAGAAGGGTATTATTTAAGATTAGAAGATAGCTAAAATGACTAAAAAACAAGCAAACCAAAAAGGTTCAGTTGAATTTATTGTAAGTTCTCTTACCACAGTAGTTTTTGCCTTATTGTTCAGAAGCTATAAGGCAAGTTTGTCATGAAATTGTATAATTAAGATTTTAAAATCAAGGCAAAAGAGAATTAGTCAGTAAAAGGGATATAATACAAAACTTTTTTTTCTCTCTTTTAATTATTTTACTATACAGTTGTGAGATATACAATTACAAAATGTTCATGCTTGAGTTTTGGTTACACAGTGTTCTAGCACCCATCTCTACACCCGTGCCCGCCTCCCACCACCAATATCCCACCTCCCTTCCCCTTCCCCCAGACTTCCCTCACAGCAGGCTCTCCATCTCCTTTCTTTATCCCTCTCTCTATCTCTCCTTCCTACCACCCCTCTCTCTTTCTTCTTCTTGCCTCCCCTTCCTACATATTGTGAATTGCAATATGTACATTTTAAGATACATGTTATCACGTGTATCTTTTTGTTTATATTCAATGCTCGGTTCTCAGATGCCACCATCATTTTCAATGACTATCAGCACACTGTTCCCCTCTCTGACCTACCTAGCCTCAGACTCCCACATGATAGTGGTATATTAGGCTTTGAGGTATTGCCCACCACTGGGATCGGGTTGTGTCCAGCTGTGGCATCTGGACCTTGAGGATAGCTGTGGTTTTTGTTGCATGAGGTTTTTTGACTTCTGGGGGCTTTGGGGAGGGCAAGCCAAGGACCAAAACTTGTCCCCAATCCAAGTGGCCCATCAGTCCAGTGCAGGGCGGGCAGGCAGAGCTATTTTTTTCCACTTTTTTAGGAGACATGTTAGTTTCCTAGTACTTTGATTTTCTTTGTGACTGATCATTGTATTATCTTGTGGAACCTATAAATATGTTAAGAGGTAAGAGATATTACTACTCTTTTCATTTTATAGAGTATATATAATGAATTTGATTTAGTATTGGCTATACTGAATCAAAAAATTACATAAAGGGTGAGCGGTCCTAAGAAGTTCCTGGGGGAAAGCAAAAGGCTAGGCCAGCATCTGGCCGTGTCCTACATAGTTCCTAGGGCTTGCTCAGTATGCAGGCGGCCACACCTGCTGGACTTGGAGCAAGGATTGGGGGCCTCCACCCATTCCCCAGCCTCCGGTTCAGTGGGCATGTGACCCTGAGTTCCAGCCATCAGAGCCAACTGCCGCAAGACAGAGACTCCAGATCCATGGCTGCTTAGGCATGCAGCCCCTCTACTCAATGTATTTAGCACCAGGTCCTTTCAGTATCTTTCTCATTTGTACACTTCCATGATCATTCTATTTGCAACTAACTGGAGAGGTTATGGGAATGACTAATTATGATGTCACACTAGAACTCACTATTGAATATTTAGATAGAGACATCATACATTATTAGTATCCATAGGACAAGGCACAAAGTGTAATAGGAGAGAGAGAGAGAGAGAGAAATACAGGGACATAGACAAAGAGATAGAGAAGTAAAATGTGTCTGCAATAGGGGCAGGCAGGTTTTGAGTGGGCGTGTTTGGGAACTGGGTGTTGGGAATTGGCACTGGTGGAGGGATGGGTTCTGGAACATTGTATTGTAGAGACCCAATTATGAATATCATTGTAATTTTATATCTCACATGGTTTAATAAAAATTTTTAAAAATGAAAGAGAGACAGAGATAGACAGAGAGAGACAGAAAGGAAGGAAAAGGAAAAATGCCTGCTATTGAGCTGGGAGGGAGGGAATGTGCGGCATTGGTGGTGGGAATGGGGCACTGGTGAAGGGATGGGTGCTGGAACAATGTATGACTGAGACCCAATTATGAACATCTTTGTAATTGTATATCTCATGGTGGTATAACAAAAAATTTAAATTACATAAAATTGGTGTAATGATTGTCAGGACTGGATTTTGCCAAAATTTGATAAAATTTTAAAAAGAAATAAATAAAATTTTAGGTTAAGCTGAAAAATGACAATAAGACCTCAATATAGCCTAATTTTATTTTTTAAAATAATTTAATTTTGAGTGTCCATGGTATATGCCAGGATTATCTGCACATTGAAATGAATAAATAATCATGTTGACTATCCATTAATCTAAATATCATTAAGAAAACCTTTAATTTTATTTATAAAACACTTTCTTATAGAGAGTACAATACTTGGTTCTTGTATTTCCATTCTGCTCCTCTATTTCTTTACTTGACCCCAGGATGCAAGTCAATCCTGACCTTCTTTCGACCTTTTAGAGTTCTATTGATAGAGAAGTACTGATACCAATGTATTTACTAGAAGAACAGTAAATATTTGTTCAGTATCAATTATGTAATCAGTATAAAAATGTATGCAAATTTTCCTTAAAACGCATTCATTTTAAAAAAAATTATTATACAACCATGAGATATACCATTACAAAGCTGTTCATGATTGGGTTTCAGTCATACAGTGTTCCAGCACCCATCCTTCCACCAGTGCACCCTTCCAAACACAAATGTCCTCAGATTCCCTCCCCATCCCAGAGGCATAGAGACAGACTTTTCTTCTTTTTTCTTTCTTTCTTTTTCTTTCTTTCTTTCTTTCTTTCTTTTTCTTTCTTTTCTTTCTTTCTTTTTCTTTCTTTCTTTCTTTCTTTCTTTCTTTCTTTTCTTCTTCTTCTTCTTCTTTCTTCTTCTTCTTCTTCTTGTTCTTTTTCTTCCTCTTCCTCTTCCTCTCCTTCCTCTTCTTCTTCTTCTTCTTCTTCTTCTTCTTCCTTCTTCGTCTTCTTCTTCTTCTTCTTTGTCTTCATCTTCATCTTCGCTCTTCTTCTTTTCTTCTTCCTCTTCTTCTTCCTCTTCCTCCTCCTCCTCCTCCTCCTCCTTCTTCTTCTTCATCTTCTTCCTTCTTCTTCTTCTTCGTCTTGGTCTTCATCTTCATCTTCATCTTCGTCTTCTTCTTTTCTTCTTCTTCTTCTTTCTTCTTTCTTCTTCTTCATCTTCTCTTCGTCTTCATCTTTGTCTTCGTCTTCTTTTCTTTGTCTTCTTTTCTTCTTTTCTTCTTTTTTTTCTTCTTTTTTTCTTCTTCCTTCTCCTCCTTCATTTCTCCCTTCTCTTACACATTGCAAATTCATTAATTTTATTATTTAAATTTAAATCTAGTATGACCATTAGAAGTCAATTAAACAGGGTATTATAGATTACCCTAATGGGTTTCTATGATCCAATCAAATATATACATATAGCAAATAAAGCATTAAGAATTTATATAGGATATATATTTTAAAGGTTTTTGAGCACAGAACTCAAATCTTTCAGTAGAGATCCCCAGATTTAGGAAATAAAAACACTTGGACACTCAATATATATTTTAATAGAAGATAAACAAGTAATTTTTTTTTGCTTTTCTGGGTCACACCCGGCAGTGCTCAGGGGTTTCTCCTGGCTCTGCACTCAGGAATTACTCCTGGCGGTGCTCTGGGGGCCATATGGGATGCCGGGGATCGAACCCAGGCAGTCACGGGCCGGCCACCCGCAAGGCAAACGTCCTGACTATTGGACTATCACTCCGGCCCAAACAAGTAAAATTTTAATGCAAGTATGTTGCTTATCTGAAACTCAGTTTTTAACTGAGGTTCCTCTATTTTATATGGCAACACTGTACTTGAGGTATAAATAGTTCTGTTTAGGTGTAGTTCTGTTATTGTAGGCCAACATTGGATTTACTAATGGAGAAGTTAGTGGGCACACTGCCACTTTGTGGCAGTCAAGAGCAACGACATTATTGCTCTCAGACAGACAGAAGTATTAACCCAGTGATTGGACATTCACTTCCCTTGTGCAGAATATACTGAATACCAGGAAAGGTAACACGCTTTTTCAAAAAGTATTAAAATAGTCACTTTTCTCTCAGATAATATTAGTTTGGGTTAGTTTAACTGACACGATTTACCTACTTTGTGAAGATTTGATAGTCCATCATTTCCAGATAAAGTTATAAAGAAACAGGACTTCAGTAATGTTGCTGGAAAAAGGAGAACTACCTCAATAATATAATTGGCAGCAGTGACTGTAAAAGACTTCTGAAATGAACATACTATAAACCATTATTTTAAACTGCCATTGTGATTTTACTTTTACTTAACAACATGCCAATATTTAATTTTGATGATGCCATTAACGTAGTTTTATCTTTAAAGAGAGGGAGAAGGTGGGTTATTTTTAAAGGTTGCATATTGAATCAATTACAGCTGGAGAAAAATGATACTTCCTGAATTTCTCACCTTTTAACTTCCTTCCATTAACTTAGCATCACTATTGTTTTCTGAAATGAGTTTCTTTTAAACTCTCCAAAATATTACTTAAAAAAATACTAGACATGCAAATGAAAGTGATAATCTAGTAATAATTTAATAAATTTTCATTAAAACTGAAAAATCCAAATTAAGTTTCTGAGCTCTTTTGAGACTCTTCAAAGTAAACAGAATATTGGACATTCATCTGACCTTGCCTTTTATTTTCTCACTAATTTTCTTTCATGATTATATTTCCTGTTTCTTGGGAAAATGAGTATTATTGAGGGAGATTTTTATTTAGTTCAATTGGAATGTATTGAAAATCAACTGGTAATAATCTCCCAGACACACCATTACCAAGACTATTAGATGTTTTAATTTCATTTTGAATTTTGTTTACTCAATTTTTTATTCTAAATAGTGATAAAAAGTAAATGCTCAAATATATAATGAGTTATTATTTTTATTCATATAGACTTTTTGTTATTAATTCTACTGAACTACCTGAAGCTGCTTTTACCCTGAAAGTTATGATGAGATTAAGTCTTAGGAGTATAAAGATAGTAATTATTTTGACTGTGAAGCAGAAGCAAACAAAGTTGAGTTTAGCAAATTGCCAAAGAGGTCATTTGGTCGTATGATAGACGCAAAAGGGCAATGTCACTCTGGACTTAGCACCTACTGGTAGAACTGTTAACTACAGGTGACATTTAACAGTGAATTGAATGTTTCAGAAAGTGATTTGCATAGGTAAAATTGAAAATATAAGACTGGATGAGAAATAATTGTGAAAAGAATCTGCTCTGGTAGCTTAAATTCTGATGGCATACCTAAGTAACATATTTCATGAAAATATGACTCTGATAAATTAAAGAAAAATCAATACAATGCTAGAACACTTTAATAATACGATAAGATTTAAGACAGAAAATAAGATTGGTGATGTTTTTGTAAAGTTTTACTATTTTAGACTCTGAATTTCCTTCACAAATATCATAAAAACTAATTCACAGGACTTATATTTACATTACATTAGACTTATATTATCTTTTTGTATAAAATACAAATGTTTTCTTATTTTAATGTGATTTATTTTGCCTAATGTTATCCCTTTTTGTTTTATTTTGTGTTTGTGTCATCCCTTGGCAACATTCCCCTTACTACCTCGTTCTGCTGAATAACATCCCCTTCCATTCTAACCACTTCCTTCCTATTCCTAATGTGAATGATGTCATAAAAATAACTTGTACATGAAGAGTTTCTTTCTGGAACTTATGAAACAAACCACAGTAATTATGCCATCTTTGACAATGAAGTAAATATTGAAGTATATGAATGACAACAATTAACAGATATCTAAGACATTTTAAAATCATGCTTCTTGTAAAACAGAATTGTTTTGTTAAAATACAACATTAAGAGATAGTTTTGCATTCAAATGATTTAAATTAAATTCTCAATAAAATAAAATTCAAAGAAAGAAATTGAAGACAATTCACTTCAAGTGTACATATGTTTTTCTGGGTTTAAAATAAACTATCAAAATAAAATTTCTAGAAATCCCAACTATTAGATTATTACTTTGATTATTAACTTAGTTTTTATTGCCTGTAAATAACTATTGGGAAAATATAATACTTGAAAACTATGCCAGCATCTGAAAACGTACCTTCCTGATCAAATAGTATGAATTACTAATGACTAATATGAATAGTGTGTGGAAAGTTAATTTCAGAACTGAAATGATCAAAAAGTCATGGTAAAGAGATCTTATTTTTATGCCCTGAAATGTTGGCAACATTCCTGGACTTAAGCAAGACTTTTAGAATTATTAATAACATTTAAAAATGGCCCTGGAACAAAAAAATAAAATTCTACCCAGAAACACAAAACAGACCTTTCTTCTATTCATCTTGCTTTTTATTTTGTTTCATCAGATTCCAACTCTTATAGCATAAAATCTGGTTTTGAGCATTATAGTCTTTCTCACCTGTTCATGTATACTTCAAGACAAATTTTCTTAAACCCAGTTATTCACACTGAGGCTATCTCTTAAGGTTTTAAATGTTTTTATTTTCAAGTGCAAATATGAGAAAGGTGAGAAATTGACAACCATGGAAGGGGAAGGCACTGCAGGAAAGGTTCCACTCATTCTTTGCAACAACTCTGCAAGTGTTACTTCCTTTGATGAAGCCTTTTGTGGTGTTGCCACCTTTCAGTAAGTCCATGATCAGATTCCTCACAATGACCCCAGGTGTTAATCCTCTAATACACCAAGAGCAAACAGAGAGTGCTGTTTCTGTGATCCTTATTTGCAAATACAATGCTGAAAAAAGTTGATATAATCCAGTAAGGTCTATCAATTAGTATTTATTGAATATGTGAATGTAAAAGTTAAGAAAGAGAAATACTGTGTACACATAATATGGTAATTTAAATTAGTTTGTACTAAACACTGAGTGACACAGTTCAGTATCTAAATCTGAGTGAATTAGAGGCATAAAACAACTTATGAAACTGATGTTGTTTTCAGGGTGAGATGAAGACATATTTTTGCTATTTGTATGTAAAAAATCTGTGCTCCAAAGACTTTATTTGAATGTTTTTCTATTTTGGAGAGTATATGGCTATTTGTCAATACTCTTGATTACAAGTGACAGAAATAATCTCAAACACATTTAACTTAAAAGGAAAAAAAATTATTGATTCACAAAACAGTGGAAGATCTTGCCTTGAGTTTTGAATGGCTTCAGAATTGTCTAACTCTTTCTCAAAAATTACTCCTTGCAAACTCAGGTTTGGTTGTAAACCATATGGTTTGCTGAAGATCAAATCCCTGGTGGCTGTGTCCAAGGCAAATGCCCTACCTGCTGGTGGCTGTCCACAAGGCAAATGCCCTACCTGCTGTACTAACACTCTGGCCAGTATCCCACCCCTTTTATATTTAGCTTCTCATTCTCTTTTCACAGATGTATTTTCTTCTTCTTCAATTTATTTAATACAAAGCATGACCAGACCACAGCAACAGCCTGAAATATTAAAATTCCACATCTTCATATAAAGTGTTCTTCTCACAAGACACAAAAGCCTATGGTATGATCTGGCTTAGGTTCTGTGCTTTCTTTCCTTCTTTCTTTCTTTCTTTCTTTTCTTTCTTTCTTTCCTTCTTTCTTTCTTTCTTTCTTTCTTTCTTTCTTTCTTTCTTTCTTTCTTTCTTTTTCTTTCTTTCTTTCTTTCTTTCTTTCTTTCTTTCTTTCTTTCTTTTCTTTCTTTCTTTCTTTCTTTCTTTCTTTCTTTCTTTCTTTCTTTCTTTCTTTCTTTTCTTTCTTTCTTTCCTTTCTTTCTTTCTTTCTTTCTTTCTTTCTTTCTTTCTTTCTTTTGCTTTTTGGGTCACACCCGGCAATGCTCAGTGGTTACTCCTGTCTCTGCACTCAGGAATTACTCCTGGCGGTGCTTGGGGTCCATATTGGACGCCGGAGATTGAACCCGGGCTGGCACAGGCCGGCCGCGGCAAGGCAAACTCCCTACCTGCTGGGTTATTGCTCTGGCCCGGTTCTGTGCTTTCTTAAAACAATCACTGAGGTCACATAGGTTACATGCCTATTTCTAAACTAAAAAAAACATTTTTTCTATTAATAGAAAACAGAACACTTTTTTTTTTGCAGAAACAATGACTATACAAAGAGAGGTGACGTGCTTATATTATTTGCTTCTGAAGAACCTCTCAATAATTTCTATTAAGATAAAATTATTTACAACCAACATTAGTCCTTCCTTGTCAAGACCCTGAAGGAACGGTTTGAGGCTCTTCATATTCCTGAATCAACCAGATGCCATTGGGCTACATTGGCACGTGATAGGGTCCTATGGAAATGTTACTGGCGCCCACTCGAGCAAATCGATGAATAACGTGGTTCAAGTGATCAAGTTGATCACTTCAAGTGAAGTGATCAACATTAGTCCAATCAAAACACCAATAGAAAGAGCTCAGGGCTCAGTGGGTGGAATAACTGTTTTAAATACAGGAACTGGTTCAGTCTCCATCAGTATGGAACCATTACTGCATGGTTCTATAGGTCCTGCCAGAGTGATCCCCAAAAACAGAACTTGGAGTAGCCCTGAGTATTACCAGATCTCTGTCTCTCCCTCCCCCTCTCTCTCTCTCACACACACACACACACACACACACACGCACACACTTACCCCCAATAGAGGCCATCCATAGAATAAAGATGGTTTCAAATGTGTATTGGCAAAGAACTAGCCTATAGAATGAGCTATAGTTAACAACTAAGCACTGAAGTCACAGACAGAAGAAAAGTGTTCTTTCGTATCTTCATTTACTCAGACTTTATTGTATAAATATGGACAGGTCAAATTTTATTTGAACACCAAATAATTAATTTTTATTCTATATTCTAAATTTCATTTGGGATATAATAGTTTTGTGGCATAGAAACAATGTAAATAGAACTGAGAATAGTATAGGCTGTGTGCAAGGCAAGGTTTGATCCCTATTATCACAAGTGATACTTTGAGCACTGCAAGGAGTGATTCTCTGAGCACAGAGCCAGGAGTAAGCCCTGAGCAGCCCCAGAGGTGCCCACAAAGACAAAAAAGAAAAAAAATGTAACTCATCAGCAAAAATATTCTCAAGATAATCTTATAATTATTATATTGATAATCTTGCAACTGTTCCATTGACAATAAGATTTAGGATTATGCTTTGAGGGAAAATACATATAAACAGAATGTGTTTAATATTTAGAGTTAAATATCTAATTTAGAAATTTTTTCTCAAGTTTACGTTAAGAATGACCTGCATTTTCCCCCTTTGGAACTGGCAGGATAGAGTGTATTGAGCTTTTTCTGCTTATTTTTAGTGATCTACAGAAATAGTTTCTTCACATTTAAAAAACCAACTGTACTATAACTATTTTACTGTAAAACCTTTTACTAAATCTTTCTACTTAACAGATTTCCTTAGTGTTCCATTAGTAAGAGTGATAAGATCAGAGCATAATTACATTCATTTTGAATTATTTATCTACAAGTCTTGACTGGTCTATGAACAAGCATTTAAAACTATTTGTATTCTATGAGAAATATTGTTTTATTAGAGATAAGTACCCAGTGTTGTTCTTCATAAATGGCATTCAGAAGCCCACTTTGTATAAACGTCACTTTAGACTATAAAAGTCCAGGCAGAAAATGATTAGGCTCCTGACATTTTCATATTTTTCAAATTTGAAATATAAAAACATTAAGCATTTATCTCATAAACTTATACCATTAACTTGAATATGTTTTGTCAGAGAACTTAAGGAAATAGCATGTTATTCCTCTAATAATGGAAATTCATGGTATTTTATACCAAGTGTACACAAAAGATTTATTCCTAAGGAGATATTTATTCATTAATTATTTCATCTAGAAAAATATTTTTAATTATCAATTGCACAGAGCACATTGCTTAAATATGAAGGATAAGCCAATATGTAGTCTGTAACTTTTTTCTAAGACTCCAAAGCCATTTATTCAGTCATGAAATTGATGTACTGACAATGAGATTCTCATTTGCTAAGTGTGGAAAATGAACCAGATATTAATGGCCATGCTTAACCAATTTTGTTAACTAAGATGCCTTTAATTTATTTCACTTTAACGTTATAAAAGTAAAATAATATATTTTCTTCATATAATGATTTACTTTATAAGGATCATTTTATATATATTAATTCATCGTGGACTCCTTATAAATATGCAAAATAAACAGGGAAATGTTAGAGGTTTTCTTTTGTTGATGCTGGTGGGACTTGTAAGGTCATGATCCCAGTAGATAACATGCCAGACCTGAAGTTAGACTGTCTACATCTGTGGTCGCTTCCTTAAAAAAAAATCAGTTGAGGCTAAAGAAACTGTGGTTCATCTACACTATGGAATACTATGCAGCTGTCAGAAAAGATGAAATTATGAAATTTACCTGCAAAAGGATGGACATGGAGACTATCATGCTGAGTGAAATTAGTCAGAGGGAAAAGGACAGATATAGAATGACTGCATTCATTAATATAGATAATAGATACCAGTGTTTTACTAAATGTGGGAAATGGTAATGGCAGATTAAAACTCACCATTGAATATACACAAAGAGACTTAAGTGATAAACTCTAAATATCTGCAGGGCTAGCCACAATGTGTAAAATAAGAGGGAGAGAGATGCAGAGACAGGGAGACAAAGAGAGGAAACTGGGGTACCTGCTACTGAGGCAGCCTGGGGGTGGGCGGGAAGGGATGGGGTACATTGGTGGTGGAAATGGGGCACTGGTGGAGGGATGGGTGCTGGAATACTGTATTAGCAAGAACCAATTATGAACCAATTATAAACAATTACAATTATGTAATTGCATGTCTCACGATGGTATAATAAAAAATTCAAAAAAAAATCAGTTGACTTATATTAGTCAAAAAAAGCAAATTTTAGGCTATTATTGAGTCACATTATTATAGTTCATAAGCAAACAAATACTTGGATAAACCAGAAAAGGATTTAAAATGATCATTTCCTTATTAACTTGAATTCCAAGGTGATCCAGCTAGCCCCAAAATAGTATTATTTAAAGGAAAGAGTTTTATGAATTCCAATGAAACTCTTGAGATTACTGTCTTCGGGTCATTTGCTTTTCTGTTTATTTGAACTTAAACATCTAGAGACAATACTGGCAAGATAGAATATTTTTTCTTAAATTCTTAGTTATGTGATTGATTAAACATAAAGATAGAATTACCTCTGAGGTTAAAACAAACCCTAGAGATTTGGTGGTTCACTGCATTCACTTCCTCTAAAATTCTAATAGCTAATATTTGTGAAATTTTTTTGAGTTGACCAAAGTTACTTGATATAGGAAATAAACTACAGTAATTAAATTCTGAAAGCATTCTACTATTTCCCTATTTGGGTAACCTAGAAAGAATATTATTTTCCTTAGGACTTCAGTATTGTGATTCTCAAAAGTATCCAATTTAAAACAAAACTAAATGGAAAAAGCACATCAATTAAGTCTACAATAAAATTAGGTAAGAACAATTCATTCTGACACCTTCCTTAACTAAGTGCATTTTATATACAGCATGTATTTCCCCTTAAACTTATAAGAATTACTGTTTGAATTGGTGTGTACTCTGTAATTATAAAATAATGTTTTCATTATGTGTTTCAACTAAACTTTCATAAAAAAGGTGACTTTAGGCTTTCATACTAATATGCTTTAGTAGGCATAATGATGTTAATAGTGAATCTCAGGTAAACTATAGAAACAGTCAAGTTAAAATGATGAAAGAAGAAAGTATGTATTAATGATGCTTAGCTTTGGAAGTCACCAACAATTTATAATTTACAGTAGTGGTTTCCAACCTTCTTATACTTAAAAACCAATGAATATAGAAATTTTTAGACAACTAAGGCAGGGATTAAAAAAATAATGAAATGTGCTGCTTAAATATATTCCCTTTCCTTGATGCACTTATTGGAAATCAATTCCAAGCAATAGAATTTCAGGACTGGTATCATCTAGTCTATATGTACCTCAACTTATTTCTCAAGTAAATTCCTCTTAGGAGGGGTATAAGTCTAACAAGTTATTTAATGAAGCATATGTAATTACCCTGTTTGTCATGAGTTTGCTAATTGTGAGACAGAGAAGTAGACAACTTGCTAATAATTAACCTTTAATATATAAAATAAATATTAGGAATTGTCCCCTTATACACTAATGAAATCTAATTTAGCTACAAATATTCTCTGTGCTTGATATAAATATTCAATAAATCTACTCCTGTATACTAAAGTAAATTACCATCATTTAAAACTACTTGTTATTTGTATAATAACAGTGTCATGCCATCAATATCTAAAAGACTGTGCCTTGACCATTCCCCCCAACATACTATAAAATATGTTACACGTCAGAGTAATCATAAAACAGAATTTTTTGTACCTTTACCAATTCAAAATGTTCCTTTTATTGGTTAGTCATTGGTATTCTGTTTCTTTCTTGATCCTTTTTGAGGAATAGCTAAACACTGGATAAATTCATTTGCATTTACTAATATGTCTTAAATTCTGTGTTTCTCACTGAAGGGAAATCACAGGTTCAAAAAAAATTTAATTATTGACTGAGGTTTCCAAATGTAGGAGCCATCATAATATTAGATTAAAAATTGATGTGAGGGAATACAAATTCTAGTTTACTCAGTTCTACTGATTTTCTTCCTATTAAGGTACATTCTATTGGATAGTTTTTCTCCCACTTACCGAATAACTAAGTTCTGACATCATAAAGAAAACTGCATTTCACATCACTGAAACTGCTAATGTCACCCAAAGATAGCTTGCTATTTTAAATAATATGGAAACTACACTGGGATGACAGATAAGTAAAAAAATCCAATTTACTTTTAACTGCTTTTGATGTGTTCCAGATTTTGAATTGTCAGACTGAGGGATAATGGAAAAATTATTTTTCATTAAATCACACTTCCACATCCCAAACTACTATTTCTTCACCCCCCCCTGACCTTTTAAGACAAAATCGACACACAAACTCATTTTTTTCAGGAAAGTATTCTGGGCTTAGTTTCAGGACTCAGATCAATTTCATTCTTCAGAAAGAATATTCCCAGGTATTTTCTTTTTTTATTTATTTATAAATGATGTAATATGGGTTTTCAGTACTATAAAATTCTAGGAACTAGAGGAGCTAGGTTACTTTTCAAATGCATAAAAGCATACTACACCCAACATTAAGGTTCTAATAACCCTCCCAATCCTCCACTCTTTCCACCATGGTAATCACCATTTGTTTTCAGACTTTGGAGACTATATTTGTCTTACTACATTGATTTCTTTCCTACCCCTTTCATGAGTGAAATTTCCTGTTTACTACCAAATATAGAGGAATTTTTTATCATTATTTTTAGAACATTTTATCAATTCCTTTCATCCTTTCCTTCTTTTAATCTTGATGGTAAGAATGAATATTAGATCCTTTGGTGCATTACTGAATCTTTCTGTCTGTTTTTGGTCTACTTTCTATTGTTTAAACTATAAATTCTAATATCTTTATTTAAGTTAACTAGTTTGCTCTTCCGTCTTCTTCATACTGTGACTAAATACTTGAGCATGTTTGTTTTCATTACTGTATTTTTAGTCATAAAAGTTCCATTTGGCTCTTATCCTCCAGCTTAAACATTGACACATAAAATTATTGTAAGATATTTAATTTATATAAGAGGTAATGTAAGTGATATGTGTACATACTGAAATAATTCTCTCAATTTAGTTAACTAATTCACAATCACACATAATAACGTTTTTGGTTTTTTTGGTGTGAGAACATTTAGATGTGGCTTAGCAAATTTCAGTTATGCAATACAGTTATCCACGATTGCCATTATTTGGATCTTTTTCTACAGCAGTTATTTCTGTTAAAGTTGATTTTCTTTTAAGATTATAAAATCATAATTCATAATTACTTAATAAAGTACTTTTATGATAACTGCTTGAAAAGTACTTTCATGATTACTTCTTAAAAATATCCACTGTTTTACCTGATTCATCGGGATGTTGATATTTATTAAGTGTCTGTACAGCTCAGTAAACCAAGATATCTTGGCTTTGGTATTCAGTATGTTAAAATGATTGAAGTAAAGAATACATGACAAAACACACAAAGCTAAACTAGAATGAGAAGCACTGATGTGAAATCCTGACTTCTAACAGATAAATTTAAACATGTGAGATAACATGTGTCTGTTACTTAGTTCTGATCTTTGAGAAGGCTAGAAAGCAATGAAAACCCAGAAACAATGAGTATAATAAATCTAATTATTTTTAAATTTTTTTTATCATACCACAGTGAAACATAGGTTACAAAGGTGTTCATAATTGGTTCTGGGAAATACAGTATTCCAGCACCCATCCCTCCACCAGTGCCCCATCACCACCAACAGTATACCCATACTTCTCCCGCCCACCCAAGGCTGCCTCAGTAGCAGGTGCCCCCTTTTCCTCTCTCTCTCTCTGTCTCTCTCTATCTCTGTCTCTGCATCTCTATCCCCCTTCTTTTACACATTGCAGCTAGCCCTAAATATTTAGGGTTTATCCTGTAAGTCTCTTTGTGTATATTCAATGGTGAGTTCTAGTCTGACATCACCATTGCCCACACACAGTTAAACACCAGTGTATATTTATATCCTATTAATGAATGCAGTCATTCTATATCTGTCTTTTTCCTTCTGATTAACTTCACTCAGCATGATAGTCTCCATGTCCATCCATTTGCAGGTAAATTTCACAATTTCATCTTTTCTGACAGCTGCATAGTACATCATGTAGATGTACCACGGTTTCTTTAGCCAGTCCTCTCTTCTTGGACATTTAGGTTTTTCCATATTCTAGCTATTGTGAATAGTGCAGCAATGAATAAAGTACAGATAGTGTTTCTGCTATGTGTTTTTCGGTCAATAGGGTATATTCCCAGGAGTGCTATTGCTGGATCAAATGGGAGCTCAATATCTAGCTTTCGGAGGAATGCTCATATTGTTTTCCAAAAGGGCTGGACCAATCAGCAATCCCACCAACAGTGGATGAGAGTTATTTTTCCACATATTCACACCAGCACTGGTTGTTCTTGCTGTTTTGGATGTGTGCCAATCTCTGTGGTGTGAGATGATACCTCATCGTTGTTTTGATTTGCATCTCCCTGATAATTAAAGATGAAGAGCACTTTTTCATATGCCTTTTGGCCATTCGAATTTCTTCTTTTTTGGAAGCTTCTGTTCATTTCTTCTCCCCAGTTTTTGATAGGGTTGCCTATCCTTTTTCTTGTGAAGTGCGGCCAGTGCCTGATATATCCTGGATATTATCCCCTTGTCAGATGGGTATTGGGTGAATATCCTTTCCCACTCTGTGGATTGTCTTTGTATCTTGGCCACCATTGCTTTTGAGGTGCAGAAGCTTTTCAATTTTATATAATCCCAATTGGTTATCTTTGCTTCCATTTGCTTGGTTAGTGGTGTGTCATTTTTAAAAAATACTTTCAGTTTCGATGTCGTAGACCATTTTTAGTTTTTCTTACGTCTGCAACAAGAAGATTTGAAATACCTCAACAAACCTATCTCCATCGGGAGATGGAATCATAATCAAAAGTCTTCCCAAACACAAAAGCCCAGGTCCAGATGGATTCACCAGTGAATTCTTCCAAACCTTTAAAGAGGACCTACTCCCAATCCTTCTCAAGCTCTTCCGGCAATTTGTAGAAACAGAAACACTCCCAAATAGCTTTTACGAGGGCACTTATCACCTTGATACCCAAAGCAGATAGAGATGTCACAAAAAAAAGGCAAACTACAGACCAATCTCCCTGATGAATACAGATGTTAAGATCTTCAACTAAATGTTAGCAAATAGAATCCAAAGAGTCATAAAAAGATTATACACCATGACCAAGTTGGATTCATCCCGGGAATGCAAGGATGGTTCAACATCTGCAAGTCAATCAACATAATACGTCATATCAACAAAAGAAAAAAAAAAACATATGATCATATCAATAGATGCAGAGAAGGCATTTGACAAGATTCAACACCCGTTCATGATAAAAGCTCTCCATAAAATGGGAATTGAACTAACCTTCCTCAAGATAATCCAGGCCATCTACTACAAGCCCACAGCGAACATCATTCTCAATGGGGAAAAACTGAAAGCCTTCCCCTTAAGATCAGGGACAAGACAAGGCTGCCCACCCTCACCACTTCTATTCAATATAGTACTGGAAGTACTTGCCATAGCAATCAGGAAAGAAAAAGACATTAAGGCCATCCAGATAGGAAGGGAAGAAGCCAAGTTATCACTATTTGCAGATGACGTGATATTATACCTGGAAAACCAGAAACTCTCTACCAAGAGGCTCCTAGAAATAATACATTCCTATAGTAGAGTGGCAGGGTATAAAATCAATACCCAAAAGTCAATGGCCTTCCTATATGCAAACAGCAAAAGAGAAGAAAGGAACATTAAAGAAACTATCCCATTCACAATTGTGCCGCAGAAAATCAGATACCTAGGAATCAGTTTGACAAAGAATGTAAAGGATCTCTACAAAGAAAACTACAAAACGTTACTTCAGGAAATAAAAGAGGAAATGGAGGCACATTCTCTGCTCGTGGATTGAAGGATTAATATTATCAAAATGGTAATACTCCCTAGAGCTTTACAGATTCAATGCGGTCCCTATAAAGATACCCATGATGTTCTTCAAAGAATTTGAACAAACACTCCTGAAATTTGTATGGAATAATAAACAACCACGAATAACTAAAGCAATCCTTGGGAAAAAGAAGATGGGAGGTATCACTTTCCCCAACCTCAAGCTCTACTACAGAACAGTTATAATTAAGACAGCCTGGTATTGGTATAGAGACAGACCAGTAGATCTATGGAATAGAACTGAATATCCTGAAACACACTCTCAAATATACAACCACTTAATCTTCTATAAAGGAGCAAAAAATATTAAGTGGAGCAAAGAAAACCTCTTCAACAAATGGTGCTGGGAAAACTGGGCAGTTACATGTTAAAAAATGAACTTAGATCTCCTTCTAATTCCATGCACAAAAGTCAGATCAAAATGGATTCTAGATCTCAACATCAGACATGAATCTAATTATTTTTTCTAAATATCAGTTCCCACTAAAAGGAAAGGGGATTCTATGGAAATTATTGATTTCATGACAATGACAGGAAAAATATACTGAATTTTAAATATTTTTTATTTGAGATGACAAGAATTTGTAAAAAAAAAAAGAAGATGGGTAATCAAAGAAAAGCAAAAGCCAGCAACAGTACTTCCATCAATGATTCCTAGGAAAATAGCATTGAGAAAAGAATTATTGCAATGAATTTGGACCTACTTAGTTAATAAGAATTTGTGTATCATGGTAACGTAAAAGAGAATGAGTAAGTACTACTGAATAAAATACGAGAAACCTATTTTACTGCAGAAGTTAATGAAGAAATGTGGTTTTGGAGACCATATAGTAGTAACTGATTCAGACAAAAATTATCAATGGATACTAAAACTAGAGAGTAAATTCTTGATTAAGAGAAAGAAGTTAAAGTGATAAAAATCCTTTTTTGTGTATTTAAAATACAAAAAGCCTTAGTATATATAGGAAAGCCTATATGTTCCTTGAATATCCTCCGATGTTCCAGGAAAGCCTATATACATACATACACATATACATATATATGCATATATATACATATATTTATTACTATACATATATATATATATATATATATATATATATATATATATATATCGGCCATCCCCTGGTCAAGTTCAACATTGCTCCAAGGGTTTGCTCTCATGAGCCGGGAGAGACCATGCTGGCCGGACCATGCTGGTGGAGTTTTGGGCCCTGCCCTTTCCTTCGCCTCCATGCCAGTTGCCCCCGAGAAGAGAGAGACCCACCCACACCAGACCCAAAGGTTCCTTGGCGTGTGGCCGCAAAGCAGCCATGTGATATTTTTATAGGATACTATATTTAGCATAAGTTTCTTCCCAAGTTATTTCACATTTATACATAGTAAACAGTTCTAGACATGTTTTGACTGATACCAGTAAGCCTACAAGAAGCCAGAGCAAACCCACATCTTGCAGTTAATCATTCTCAACATCCAGACTCCATAATTCCTTAGGGCTCCATCCAAGATAAAACCTGATCTTCCCCCTTTAAGTTTCATCAGTAAATGCTTGGGTTGAGAGCCTTCTACTGAGACTATACCACCTACATGGTAAGCCTGGCAGGCTACCCGTGTTTTATTTACTTTTTATGCCAAAGACTAATAATCATTATGGACCTCAGTTCCATAACCTGAAGAATGGTTTTGGGCTCCTCCTGTCCCTGGAGCAAGTAGATGACCTTGGGTTGCACTTGCTTGTGAGTGGACTAGTGGAGATGTTACTAGTGCCCACTGGAGCAGCAAATCGATGAACAATGGGAAGACAATAATAGAGTGTTATATATATATATATATGAAATATTACAGAAATTGTTAACTGAGTGATAAGTAATCATTGTGTGCCAACTGGCATGAAAAGTAGAATACTTTATGGTATTTCTGTCTACAGATACAGAGCCTACATTTTGGAAATAGAAAACAAATCCATGATGGAAAATACTCCATAAAGTAACTAGGTAGTGTGCCTCAAATATGTAAATATTCTGAAATAAAAAGGAAAAATAGCCCTTTCCTAAAGAACTATTCTAATATAAGAGGTAAAAGAGACATTACAATCAAATGATTGAACCTGAATCAAAAACAAAGACTGAATCCAATGAATAATAATCTTGGGGACAAATTATTTAAGGGACTTGAGGGTTGGATGATATTCTTGGTTTTAATTACCTTACTTTTTATGATTTTACTCTCATTTTATAGTAACATGTGTTTTTTTTTATTAAACATTTTATTATACCACAGTGAGATATACAATTACAACGTTGTTCATGTTTAGAGATTTTGGTCACTTAGTGTTCCAGCACCCTGCCCTCCACCAGTGCCATTTCCCATCACCAATGTGCCCAATTCCCTCCCCCTCCCATAGCCTGCCTAAATGGCAGGTTCTTTATCTCTTTTGTCTCTCCCTCTCTCTCTTTTCCTTCTCTTACACATTGTGGGCTGCACTACATACACTTAGAAGCCATCATGTGCATTTTTTTGCCTGTATTTAATGCTCAGTTCTAGGTTGGTATTAGCCCTTTCGACATTTATTCATACATGTTTCCTTCTCTGTCTAACCTAACCTCTGACTCCCACACATTTGCAGTAATTTCCACTTTTGGTAAGACCACCTGATATACTTATGTCACGAAAATGAATGCAGTCATTCTATATCTCTCTCTTTCCTTCTGACTAATTTCACTCAACATGATCCTTTCCATGTCCATCTATTTATAGGCAAATTTCATTACTTCATTTTTTCCTAACAGCTTCATAGTATTCCGTTGTGTAGATGTACCACAGTTTCTTTATCCAGTCATCAGTTCTTGGGCATACTGGTTGTTTCCAGGTTCTGGCTATTGTGAATAGTGCTGCTATGAAAACAAAAGTGCGGATTGTGTTTCCGGTGTGTGTTTTTGGCTCACAGGGTACAGTCCCAGGAGTGGTATGGCTGGGTCAAAAGGGAGCTCAATTTCTAGTCTTTGGAGGAATGTCCATATTGTTTTCACAGAAAGGTTGTACAAGTCGACATTCCCACCAACAATGTATGAGAGTCCCCTTTCCCGCATTCATGCCAGCACTTGTTGCTTTTACCCTTTTGGATATGGGCCAGTCTCTGTGGTGTGAGGTGATATCTTATTGTTGTTTTGATTTGCATCTCTCTGATGATTAGTGATGATGAGCAATTTTTCATATGCCTTTGGCCATTCGAATATCTTTCTTGTCAAAGTTTCTGATACCAACTATCAGAACTTGTGGGACACGAGAAAAAGCTGTGTTAAGAGGAAAGTTCATATCTCTGCAAGCATTCATAAGGAAAGAAGAAAGGGCCCACATAAATAACCTACCTCATAGCTGAAAATATTAGAAAAAGACTAACAGAAGAAGCCTAACCCAGGCAGAAAGAAGGGATAATAAAACTTAGGGAGGAAATCAATGAGCTGGAAACCAAAAAAACAATCTGAAAGATTAATGAAACCAAGAGCTGGTTCTTTGAAAAAATAAACAAGTTCGACAAGCCACTGGCAAGACTTGTAAGGGCAGGGAAAGAGAGAATCCAAATAACATAATCAGAAATGAAAATGGTGACATCACAACAGAAAAGACAGAAATTCAAAAGATCATCAGAGATTACTTTGAGAAACTGTGTGCCCACGAAACATGAGAACCTAGAAGAAAGGGATAAATTCCTTTAGTCCTATAACCTCCACGATTGAAACAAAAAGACCCCCAATACCTGAATAAGCCTATCACCATCGAGGAAATTGAAATAATAATTAAAAGTCTGCCCAAACACAAAAGTCCAGGTCCAGATGGGTTCATTTGCAAATTCTACTAACATTTGTTTTTTAGTGAAATGCATACTAAGATACTTAAGGTATTGAAGCATCATATCTGAAGCTTTATCTCAAATAGTTTCAAATAAATATATGTATATATAATGTTTATGTATCTGTGTCTTGCATATATATATATATATATATAGAGAGAGGGGAGAGAGAGAGAGATTGAGAAAGCCTGACAAACCTGGCAAAGGTACCTGTGTCATATTTGATATGCCAAGTACCAGTAACAATTATATTAGTTCATTCCCATGGCCTAATATAATGGTTTGAGGCTCTTTATGTTCCTGGAGCAAGCAGATGGAGATGTTACTGGTGCCCACTCAAGCCAACCGATGATGAACAGGAAGATAGTGATAGTGATAGAGAGACTGATATTTGGAGAAAAGGAAAATAATTATAAAGCAATTATAAAAACAATTTGGATGTTCTTTGAAGAATATGTAACAGAAACATAGTTATAAATTTAGTTGCAGTGTCTCTTAATTCCAACCCGAAACTTTAGTAGTGAACTTGGGAAAATAATAAATTTAGATAGTGAGGAATACTTGCATTTGCCAAGATAATAAAATTTCATTAATGTTTATTTAACAAAGCATAGCTGAAGAAATGTTAAGTTTTTATTTCTAGTTGCACATTGATAGTAAAATTATTTTAAATAATTATTATGCTTGGCACATAATAAGACTTTACATGCCACATTACCCTTTGCCTATAAATTTGACAATCATGGAACTGTCTTTGACTAAGAAAATATGAGCAGAAATAGTATGTCTCTCTTTTAAATGAAATTTTCAAAAATTAAAAAATAGGAACCACTTTTTTGTAAGTAAAATCAGCTTTCATTTATAAACTAAGAGGAAGGGAAAGAAAGAAGGAAGAGGGGAGGTGTTGGGGAGCTTCTTGGGTCCCCAACAGCATCAGGACAGAAGTTCTCTTCTACCTCTGAGGTCCCTGGGGGACAGATGAAAACTCACGAGTCTGGCGCAGTTCCAAAAAGCTTTTAATAGTAGAACAAGCTCTACCACCTCAATCCCACATAATGGAAGACCTCTGGCTCTGGTCAGAACTTTGACCATGCATGAGGGTCCAAGTCTCCCAACAAAGAATATTCCACCAGAGAGAGTCACACCAAAGTGGATGCAGTACCTCAACTCAGTGTCCTTTATAAACACAAAGTATTCCTAACTTCAGGGGAGGGTCCTGTCAACAAAGATCAACTAAACAGCTTCTAGAGAGTAGAAGGGGATAGTAGGGTGGTGGCACACCCTATTACAGGACAAAACAAATGATTATGTCAAGGGCTAGCTCCTTACTCCAAGATTATCTCTTATGTCGAAACACTTGAGAGAGTATGGGGGCTGGTATAAAATAATACATCATAATTTCATGGGCTTCATGTAATCTGGATGGTAACCACAAAGTCCTTATTTATTATCTGCACCAAGGTGATTTTGAGTATCTTGTTCTCTGCGTTCTGAAAGGTTCATGGTCCCCTGCTTCAGGGCAAACTAGTATGATCATCCCTATAATCTTAATCGAGTAACCAGGGTGGTAGTCTCATGGTAAATTCTAACTGCTCTGTGCTGGGTCCAATGTGTATAAAGAGGAGTTATGCCCAATCTAGATAACATAGACGTCATAGTAAATATATAATAATAATAATAATTCAGAAGTTACTCATTCAGACTCAAGGTGACTTCTGTAACTTCCACACCCTCTATCAGTGTCTACACAGAGAGAGGTCTCATTAGTCACGAACCCTGGTTTAGGGACATGTAAATAGCTTAAAGTATGATTAGATTAAACTGCAAAGATCCTGAGCTAACTAGGCTTGTCATTCAACAGGAGGGAGAAAGAAAGATATA
>JAJIBD010012240.1:0-26504 GCA_021461705.1 Cryptotis parvus
AAAGCCAACAGAGGCCGAAAAGCCTAATTCTCTGGACATGTATTTTGTATCCTCACAGGCTGAGTCTGGGAGAGATACTTGTTCCTAGGGTTACCTCCCCCGTGATGCCCAATCTATTAGTTTGGGTACTTAGGGTCCCAGAAAAAAAAATTTTTTTGCTTATTTTTTAGGCGGTGACACCCGGCGATGCTCAGGGGTTACTCCTGGCTCTGCACTCAGGAATTACTCCTGGCAGTGCTCGGGGACCATGTGGGATGAAAGGGATGGAACACAGTAGGTTGCGAGCAAGACAAAAGCCCTCCCCGCTGTGCTATCGCTCTGCCCCATCCCAAGAATTTTCCTGCCCCCCCTCCCCACCTGACACTGTAAGAAAGAGCAGAACCAGGTGTGGGCACCCACAACTTTCCATTTATCAACAGTGAAAAAGCATCTCAGCGCGGAGCTAAGGGAGGTGGAACCAGTTTTCGCCTTGACTTTTAGGAAGTATACAAACTGGAAAACAGGAATTCCTTAAAAAACAGAGCAGCATCACGGTGCAAAGTCGACGGCCTGCCTTTAGGATCCCTAAATCTTTGCCTTTGATTCCGTCTGGCTGCTATAAGAGCTCCTAACGGTTGGGGGTGCAAGAGGTGGCACGTGAAAACCACCTGAATTCCAAATGTCAGCCGCCATCGTCTTTCGCGGGAAAACAAGCGAGTTGCTTTGCTTTCCCAACGCACTGCGGCTGCCTTGATTCTTTGGGACAGAAACAAGAGGTTCCCTCACTCCCACCCCCACCCCCAAGTCTTTTAGCTGTTTATTGAAAAAGTTGGTTGACCCCTGAATGCCTCTGTTCCTCCAAAGGGGCAGCCTAGCGGCGGCGTGAAAGTGCTGCTGGAAAACTGGAGTCTGTGCGCCTCAGTTTCCCCCAGCTACGCTCAGGGCTCCTCTGGCTTCGGCAGCCCCTCGCCGCTAGCGCCTGCAACGTGCACTGGAGCTGGGGGCGCAGGGCCGCGGCGGACGCCGCGCGCACGGCTGCTCCCTCGGGCTTTCCAGCCCCGGGGCGGGCGCAGCGCCCCGCGGGCCCCGCTTTGGCCGGGGGAATTCCGGGCGGGGGGTGGCGGGGGCGGGCTGCGCGCGGCGGGGGCGGGGCGGCCGCGGCTAATAAGAGGCGGCGCGCGCTGGCCCGGCCACTCTCGGCCGCCGCGCGCCCTCGCCGCCCGCACCATGCCCCGCGCCCGCCTGCTCGCGCTGCTGCTGCTCCTCGTGGGCGCCCCCGCCGCCGCCGCCGAGTCGGTAGGTGCTTGGAGGTCGCTGGGTGGGGCGCTGCCTCCTTTGTTCCTGGGCGCTTGGGATTGACGAGGAGGGGGGGCAAGGGGGTTGCTCGCGGGGTGGGGTATCTCGTCCCTTCCCCAACACCCCACTAGCCACTCAGCCGGGGGAAACTTGGGAAACTTAGCTCCGGGGTCCCTGAGACGGCGCCTGCGGCCGGCTGCAGGGGTCGCTCCCGGCCACCCCGTGCGCTCCAGCCTGTTGCGCTTCGCGCCCCCCCGCGCCCCACCCCCCACGTCCCAGCCCTCGGGGCCCCCGCCGCTGGGCTCGGGCCTTGGATCGGGATGAAAACGGTGTCCCCCTCTTTCCCCTGCACACTTCGCCCCTTCTTCCCTCGTGATCCTCGGGGTCAGGGGCCCTGAGGCTCCCCGGCTCGTCCTCTGCGTGCGCCCGGGACAGGCAGCCCAGAGCCCCGGGGTGGTCTGGGGCGAAGCCGTGCGCATTGCTTGAAGCCGTCAGGAGCGGGACAGGGCACTGCGCGGCCTGGCTCATGAGGGGGCTGCGCACGGGTTCTGACCCGGGTTCTGGCAGCAGTCAGGCCCCTCTCTGCCTTGTGGCTAAAAGCCCCCTACCCCCCGGGGAGACTCAGCGGATCCCGCGTCGGTACTGAGGGCATGGAGGCGGGGTGGAGGTGGGGAGAGGGTCTGTGCGCTCTTTAGGGTCCCTACCAAGTTGGGGCCATTGCGGCGGGAGGCATGGCTTAGACTCTGCGCGTCCCTGCGAAACGAGCCTCTGGGCGACTTGCCAGAAATTTCTGTCCTTTGGCCCAGGCAGACATCCGAGCACACCTGGAGTCGGGGAAAGGGGCCTGGGAGAGACGGCGGCGTCCCTGCGGCTCCAGCCTCCTTTCTGTCTCTGTCATAGTGACGCACTGTTCGGAGTTGACGGAGCTGGAGCCTCCACCTCCCTGCCAGCTCTCTTCATCTGACACCCTCACCCCTCAAGCCGCGGGATGGGGGTGGTGGCCCCATCTGGGAACCTGTGAGGGTCCAGGAATTGCAGGGAGGGGCCATCTGCGACGCCCAGAGCCTCAGTGTGTGCCCCCTTCATGAAGCTGGAGAGAGAGAGAGAGAGAGAGAGAGAGAGAGAGAGAGAGAGAGAGAGAGAGAGAGAGAGAGAGAGAGTGTGTGTGTGTGTGTTGGGGGTGTTGCTGTTTAATCCTGAATGTCAGTCCCTTAGCCCATGTCTCTGGGGGCCAGAGCTCCCAGCAAGACATGTCTGGCCCTTGGTCGTTTCGAGCCTTTTCCAGCAGCCCTTTTACTGGCTGTCTCTCCCCGCTCAATTCCCACTGCATTCATGCTGTTTATTAAATAGTCCTGAGACCAGAGAGGTTAACTAACTTGCCTCAGGCCACACAGCTTAGACAGGGCTGAGTCAGACTCAATTCGGTCCCTGGGACTCCAGGCTCGGCTCTTATCTAAACCTGCATCTGATGCAGTTCTAGGCAGTTCTGGTCCTGCTTTGGAGTCACTCTTCTTTCAATTTTGGGGGCCACACCCAGCAGTGTTCACGGGTTAGTCTGGCTCGGCATTCAGGAATCACTCCTGGTGGTGCTTAGGGGAACCCTACGGGGCGATGAGAATCAAACCCGGTCGGCCGCAGAGAAGGCAAGCGCCTTACTCAGCTGTACTGTCGCTCTGGCCCTGTGTGGTCTGTCTTTGAATAACTCCAAGAGTAGTCTGGGTTGGGGCTTGGGGGGCGGGGAGCAGAGAAATGATAGAAGTTCTGACTCTCTACCTGCATACAGCTGACCTGATTTTAATCCCTGGAAACGTGTTTTCCCTGAGCATCACAAGTAGTATCCTTAGCACCCTGGGTACAGACAACAGCAGCAAAAGCAACCTGAAAGGACTACTGAGGAATCCAAGACTACTGAGGAATCCAATGAGATTTGCCCAATCCAGCTTCAAGGAATTCTTTTTTTTTTGGGGGCCACACCTGGCAATGCTCAGGGGTTTCTCCTGGCTCTGCACTCAGGAGTTACTCCTGGCGGTGCTCGGGGGACCATATGGGATGCCGGGGATCGAACCCCTGGCCGGCATGGGCCGGCCCCGTGGCAAGGCAAACGCCCTATCCGCTGGGCTATCGCTCCGGCCCCATCAGCTTCAAGGAATTCTGAGGTGGAAGGAAACCGAGGCCCAGAAAGCATAAGGCAATGGCTCTCCTAAACTCAGGGCCGGTGTCCCCAAAGGTGAGCAACTGAGTCAGGCCTCGAACTCAGACCTGCTGATCCAGGTCGAGACGGATAGTACTGCGGACGGGCGTTTGCCTTGCACGTGGTCAACCCTGGATCAATCCCATACAGTTCCCTGAACACCGCCAAGAGTGATTCCTGAGTGCAGAGCCAGGAATAACCCTGAGCGTCACCAGGTGTGACCCAAAAAAGCAAAAATAACACAACAAAAACCAAACCTGCTACTCCAAAGGCGGGGCCCCAAGAATGTGTCAAAGTGAGAGGTTGGGGTTATATAGCCTAAGAAACACCAGGCTGGGCGGTGTGGTCCGATGGTGTGGGACAGAGGCAAGCTCTGGGGGTTGTGTGGACATTTGTGGCCATCCTGTACCAGATTTGGAACTTGCAGGTGCTTTGAGGTTCCCCCAGAACCGCAGCTGTGTCTGGGGTTCCGGGAATGGGGTGGTTTGGGGTGGGGGTGTGGGAAGAAGATCAGCCTTGCACACGGTGACTGGCCAACCAGAGAGAAACGGGCCCTCAACAGCTGCTTCCTGTGCTGTGCTCATCTCTCTCCTGCTTCAGCGCCTCCTTACTAGCAAAGGGCACAGACTTTCTGCCTCTCATTGGGACCCAGGTTCCCCCGTTGCCTCCTGCACCCCGTTTTCTCCCAAGGCTGCCCGCAGAGAGCAGACCCCAGTTGGAGCAGTGAGCCACGCAGCCGCTCTTTCTTTAGCAGGTAGAGAACTCCGCGACCGGGGCTTTGTTCAGGTGCCTTTGCCCTTGTGTTCTTCTGGCCAGTCTGCTGCATTGCAGCCCGTGAGCCCGGCCCGGGGTCTATCTTGAGCCCACTGGTGAGGGAAACTCAGAGACGTCGTGGGGCACCGCTTGCTTCACGGGCATGAGAGCAGCCCAGCCGTTGGCTTGCATGGTGCTAGAGGGCTCCTCACATTTGGAGTGTAAACCCAGCTCTCCTTGGGTGGCACCCCATCCCTTGGGTGCCACAGGTTTTGGGAAGGGAGCCCAGATGAGGGGCCAGCCTTCCCTCTCTAGGGTTTCGTGGAGCTTTCCAGCCTAAACCAGTTCTTCCTGCCCAGCTAGAGAGCATTCCCGGCCTTCCTGCCACGCCCTACCTTGGCCAATTAAACGAGTCTTGTTTTAAGAGCTGAACTCCCCACGGGCCCCCAACACACACATACACACACACCATCAACCCCCGGCCAAGTCACTGCCCAGGGCATAGCCCACCGATCTGGCACCAGGCCCAGCCACTTCCGGGGAGGCGTTTCCTGACACCCACTACTTCAGCTGAATGATGTTTTTAGTTGATCTTGTGGAGAATTCTCTGCTTTATTGCACAGAAAGGGTAGGGGGGAGCCGGAAGTCTGGGGGGTGGCAGTGTGTAGTACCCTTGAGTGGCCTGGGAGAGCGCTTGAGAATTCTTAAAAGCCTGGAGCTAGCAAATAGCCCAGAGCATACTGGGGCTTCCTTCTGGAAGGCTCTGAGGTTGGGTTCCTCCTTACCCTTCTGGGCTGACACCCCTCATCTGTAAAACTGAACAGTGACCTTGAGATTCCTGTCTACCTCCCAAACTCGTTAATAATTAAGTCCCCACCATTTGAAAGGGGCTGAGGAAATCATCAAGGTCTTCTCTCCCTGGAAGAAGTGGACGGTAAGAAAAACGCATCAGCAATGTCCAGTTCCCCATGGCCCACTTCCACCCCAAGATGCCCAGTGTAGGAAGCCTGCGTGGTTCATTTCCCATGAGATAGCTGCTCCTTAATGAGTGCTCACGACAAGAGGGCGGACAGTTAATCAGTGTGTGTGCATAGGGCTGGAGCGATAGTACAGTGGTAGGGTGTTTGCCTTACACGCAGCCCACCCAGGTTTGATCCCCTGCATCCCATATCATATGGTCCCTCGAGCTTCGCCAGGAGTAACCCCTGAGCATTGCTGGGTGTGACCCTTGCTGGTGTGCGCGTGTGTGTGCATGTGTGTGTGTGTGTGTGTGTGTGTGTGTGTGTGTGTGTGTGTGTGTAGGGAGCCATTAGCTGCTGTAGGGAGATCCACCTGCCCTCTAAAGGCCATTCCTGTCCTGAGAGCCCAAGGGAGGACAGGGGCAGAGAGGGAGCTTTAGGACCTCTTGAGAAGTTGGGGGTGGGGCGGAGACTTTCAGCTCCTGGAAACTGGGCCCTCCGAGGACTGCCAGTGCTCAGCCAGCCACGCCGGGCAGCGAGACCCGGCCTTGGCCTCTGGCCTGTTCTTTTCCCTCTTGGGAGGAGTTGGCTCGCTGCTGCCCTGGCCTCCTGGCTTGAGGGGTGCAATTCCCTATGGCTGCTTCAGATTGGGGGCCAGCCAAGCATCAACCTCCCTGGCTAATCAGAGATCAGAGGGTCCGGGACGGGGTGCGTGGGGGTGCAGAATGGGCGTAGGAAAGGGAGTCAGCATCTGGGTGACCAGGGCCTTGAGGGAAGGACAGCAGAAACCCTGGCCCAGGTCCCTAGGTCATCCCTGGGCCTGGCCTTGGTCAACTCTGGCAGGGCAGAGTTCTCGGAATTGGTCTTTAGACTGGGCAGGTAGTGCTGTTCTTCCATTTCCCCCCTCAAGCAACCCTGAGGCCACCCTGAGCAACGTTGGTGTCCAGCTTGACTTGGCCGCTGGAATTTTCAGAGGCCCCCTTGCTTCTCTGGGATTGGCTGGAGGGTCTTGACCTCCCAGGCTAGGAGGGAGGCGCGTGGTGTCCCCCTCTTTCTCCGGCTTTGATTCTCCTGCTCTCCAGCTCCGGAGCCTCAGGCTTCTGGTTTGTAAGCAGAGGCTTGGGGATAAGCCAGCTAGCCCGGTTCCCCTGGCCCTCGTCCCACTGACCTTAGGGACACTTGCCTTCCAGCCCCAGGCCTCCTTGCTGCCAGGTGGTCTGCATGGGGAAGGTTTCTTCCTCAGGGCCCCAGGAGCGCTGAGAGGTAGGAGGGGCAGAGCCTAGGGTGGGCCCACAGGCCCAAATCTCCCATTTTGTTTGTCTTAGAAGTGAGCTGTTTGCTAATTATCAGATGGGTTTATATTTAAACAAGAACCAGTTCCTGGCAGCCCCGCCCCTCCTGCTCCCCCCCGTGGGATCTCTCAGAAGCCCCTCCTGATCATAGCCCCTCCAAACGGGGGAGGGGCAGCAGGTTGCAAAGCCTGGACCACCAGCTTTCAAGCGGGGTTTTTTTTTGAGGGGGGAGAAAAAAGAAAAAAAAGTGTGTGAGGGGGATTAAGCCAGGCTCGAGCCGTTTTACCCCAGGACCACTTCCAGCCCCAAAACCAGAGCTAACTCTCAGGGTCCCACTGAACCCTCAGAATAGAGAGCCCAGGCCTGGTTTGTTATTAACTTCCTGGTGACCTTTGGGCGAGGCCCCCTGCCACCAGCCCCTCACTCTGCCTCCTGACAGGGAACCTGCATCCTTGGCCCAGCATGGCCGGGCACACGCAGTTAATCAGTCCCTTGGCCCAGGGAGAGCTCCAGAGTCCCCTGTAAAACACCTGTGTCACTCAAGGGTCATAGTCTGTGTTTGGCCAACTTGTTAAGTGCTGGCTCGAGCTGCGCCGATTATCAGCAGCTAGAAAAGGGCCCTTGGCCGGCCGGCTGCAGTGCTCACAGTGGTACAGCTCTGGGTCTTGAGGTTGCAGATAGTTTTGCATTTCAGAGGGCTCCAGGGCTTCCCCCAAAGGCCGCTGTGTATTTCTCTTGATTATGCTTATTTGCTGTTTCCAGATTGAACCCGGGGCCTTGGGTGTGCGAGGCATATACAAACACAGGGCCACTGAGTGACGTGGGGGCGGGCGCCCTGGATCCTCAGTTCTGACCAACTTTGGGTTTCCGCAGCCGCCATCGCTCTGCAGGCCCTGGAACCCAGTTGCCCCAGTTTTCTCTGGCACAGATCAAGAGAGTCCAGAGTCAGGTGACACCTGGTAATGGAAGGGGAAGGCAGGGAGAGGCGGGTGTGTGTGGAAACAGTGACTGGTTTGGGCCAGGCCCGCAGTGGGGGGGACCTGTGGCTGTCTTCAGCACTGTGAGTGGGGTGCTAGAACATCCCCACCCCCACCATACCCCGGGAAGCCCAGAGGGACAGGTCCCTGGGACATAGTGACCCTGTCGAGACTGCCTTCCCGGGTTGGCCAGAGAGGCTGGAAGGGGCAGGAAGCCAGCACCCAGGTCGGCTCGAATCTTCCAGCCGCTGTGGCCGGAGAACACGGGACATTTGTTTGTGTCCCACCCGCAGATCCAGCCGGGACTTTGGATCCGCTGCCTAGATTACAAGGCTGGCTTCAATGCACCTCTGTCTCGGGGGCCCTGCGGAGCCAGCCCCGTCCCTGCATCTCTGCCCGTAATCGGAGCAGACTCTAGCTCGCTTGCTTACTGACTTGGACACAGAAGGGGCTTTATCAAAGAGATCTGTCATTTACAGGTGGGGGAAACTGAGGCCCAGAGAGGGACTCCCCATCACTGACCACCCAGGAAGGTGCAAAGGGGCTGCACTGTGTTGGCCCTGCAAGGGCGGGGTTGTCCAGAGCCTCACGAGCCCCCAGGACTCTGAAGCCTTGTGGTGGGAACGGGCACAGGAGAGGCTTCTGGCAGTGCCAGGGTTGGCTTCTCTCTTTGGTGACTGTGTTCAGAGTAACCTGACCTTGGAGTGGGCTGGGCAGATGCGACATTTGAACCCCCCACCCCACCCCCACCTGCAGTCTTGTCTTAACCCTTCTGATGCCAGGTGGAGGAGAGACTTGGGGTCTGGGGGCCCAGTCACAGTTCAGTGGCCTCTCTGCCTGCTGCAGTTTGCTCCTTTGGGAGAAAACCCCATCGGCCTTTCCTCGGCCTGACCTGGAGGAGAGAGACGCCTGGCTCTGCCTGCCCTGAGACTGTTCCCGTTTTCCAAAAGGGAGCTCAGTGCCCATTGGGGGGAGAGTGTGTTTGTTCCATTTGCTTAAACCCATCCTGGACCACCTTCTTTCTAGCCCTTTATAGTACGTTTCGTCCAAGGATCCAACCCTGAGCTTCTCATTAAGCGATTCAAGACGGAAATTTCTCTTCCTTCCTGCCCTGGCTGCGGGGTGCTGTGCTACCAGGGGCTTGGAAAGACCTTCCTCTGCTCGAGCTCTGATCTGATCTTGGGCTTCGGGCTTGGGTCCCTCTGCAGAAGGGGGTGGCTGGGTGGGAAATTAATGGCTTCTGCCGTCATCACTCTGGGGAGCTCAGAAGTTGGAGCCCAGGGCACACCGCAAGCCCCCTCGCCACTAAATTCGGTCTGCAGGGTGGCCCTTCTGGTGTTGCCTTGTGGAAGAAGGGTCAGGTGTGCCTCTCTCCCTACCTTTCCCAGGAAGGAGCCAGGTGGGGGGGAAGGGCCCTGCCGGGTTCACAGTTAGCCAAGCCCTGGCCCAGAACCTTCTCCCAGGGGCCCCAGCCAAGTTTCTGTTCTTTTGTTTGAGCAATATCACTTTCACCTCTGTTTACTCCCTGGGGAGGGGCGTGCCTGAGAGGCCTGGCCAGGTGAAAGGTGGGGGGACGCCCCAGGAGTCTGGTGGGGCTCAGGCATGGTCTGGGGAAAACTCTGGGTTGGAATCCCAGCGGGGTGACTTTCTAGCTGTGTGACTGGGGGCCAATGACTGGATGGCAGGAGCACCCTGCCGGGCCACGCGCCAACAGCACGGGCGCACGCAGAGAAGCTAGCTTGGTGCCCGGCACGTAGCTCAGGTGCACACCCCGAGCCTCGAGCTTTCTTGGCTGGCTGAAGCTTTAGAGCTGTGGGAGACGTCGGTGACCTTATTTGGTTTTGGGGGCCCCACCCCAAAGTGCTTAGGGTGCTCCCGGCTCTGTGCTCTTTTTTTTTTTTTTTTTGCTTTCTGGGTTCACCCAGCATTGCTCAGGGGTTACTTCTGGCTCTGCACTCAGGAATTACTCCTGGCGGTGCTTAGGGACCATTTGGGATGTCGGGGATTGAACCAGGGTTGGCTGCATGCAAGGCAAACACCCTACCGCTGTGCTATCGCTCGGCCCCTCTGTGCTTATTTCTGGCAGGCTCAGGGGATGGGCCGAGGATCAAACCCAGGTGGGTTGCATGCAGGACAGCTGCCCTCCTCTGCTGTGCTTCTTTTTGGCCCTGGGGCCCATTTTCTATACCTCTGCTTGGAGTAGAGACAGGAGTGTCTGTCTGAGGATCCCTGTGGATTGGCTGAGGTTCTTCTGGGCAGCCAGACCCCGGCCGACCCTAGCTTGGGAGCTGAGTCTCCTGCTGCTACTTGCCCTTGGCGACCTTGGCTCGTCTCCATCCACCCTATCTCTGGGTTCTAAACCGTCTCTTAGCAGGGGTGAGTGTGAGCCCCCAGATTTCTGGCCAGGGGCCTGCGGGGCCCTGAGCACCCCCATGTCACTGCTCGTTTACTCAGCCCATGATCAACATGCTCTGCTATCAGGGACAAAGGGAGCCAGAGCTTGGGCACACGTTTCCCTCGCAGGGCCAGGGGTGAGCCCGGGAAAACAGGCCACAGCCTTCGCAGGAGCTGGGTGGGTCCTGCTTTTGGTCAGGGCTGGGCCTGCCTTCTAGGTGACCTGGATTTTTCAAAGCCTTCCGGACTGAATGAGCCTTGTGTGGAAGAGGGTGTGTGTGTGTGGGGAACTGTGCCCCCTTCCCCTCCACATACAAAGGCTTGACTTGCCCACAGTCTCCCCAGAGCTGGGTCTTGGCTTAGGGTTCTCCCCCACTCGGGGCTGGGCTGACGGGACTTTGGGAGCTGAACCCCGCCCCTCTCCTCCCCACCATGGCTCCCAGGCCCTCTGCTCTGGCACCAGGCTTTTGCAGGCCGCCTTGAGAGAACCCCAGCTTTCAGGGCTCTGGAGAGATGTGTGTTGGGCTCCGAGCCTGCCCAGATCTCTGGGGGAACTGGAGATAAGGAGAGTTTAGGGGCATCCGGGGGGACCTGAGCCCACGGTGGGTGCGATGGGATGGCCTGGAGCCTGGTCTTCCATGGGCCCCGGCAAGGGAGGAGGCTACTCTCCACCAATGGGAGTGGTAATCCCGTGGGCTGTTTTGAAACACCCCTTAGCACTTTCACCCACTGAAAGAAAGTCACCCTGTCATGCATAAACAATGTTCCTGGCTCCCAGGGGAAAGGAGGGTGGGGAGGGTCCCCGCCTGAAACCACTCAGTAAGGGATCCCAACCCAGGTCTGGGGGACTTGGAGCTCCAGCTTCCAAGATTTGTCTGGTCTCCAGACCAGTCCAGCAAGTGACCGAGGGTACTTCCATCGCTTCTGGGTTGGCCCTGACCTCCCTCTCACAGGGTCCCACCCCGCTCCCTCGCCCCACCTGGGGACATTGCAGTTCTGTGTTCACATGTGTTCAAGCATGCGTTTCTGGCCGGGTGACGGAAAGCTCAGGGGACCCACCAGGGCCTGGTCCAGTCCTGGTCTCTCGGCCTGTGTGACCTTGGGCAAGTGACTTGACCTTTTGGAGCCCCTGTTTCTGCCTTTGCCAGGGACGTTGTCTTAGGAGTCGAGAAAACACTTTGCACAGGTGAGACCCTGGCGTCAATCCCTAGAACCGGAAAAAAAGAAAGGGGGAAAGCTTTCACACCATAACTGCAGCTCAGGGATAGAGCTACCTGCTTCCCAGGTGGGGGGCTCTGGCTCTGTCAAATCAGTGGATAATAATAAATAAATAAACAAGAGCCATCACTACAGTACAGCCAAAAGGGGGCTGTCGGCAATCTGCTGCTTTTTAAGTGCTTCCTAGGAAAACCTGGACGGTTTTTCTCCTCGAGATCTGCGTACCCCATTAGCCCCACTGGGGAACAAGCGGCAGGAGATGGGGGGTAGGAGCAGAGTAGAGGAACCCACCCTAGTGGGCACAGGCCGCTTGCGCAACCACCAGTCTTCCTGCCCAGCTGCCAGAGCAAAGCCACAGGCACGGGCTGAGTGCGGGGGCTGGAATTCCAGCCCCTGCAGCAGCTTAGCAGCTCCTGATTCCCCAGTCATGAAGTCATTCCCACCGAGCCTTAACCCCTTCTGGCTTCCACCCCCATGGCTGGGCAGCCGCCTTCTCGCCCATCCCGCAGCTGACCCTGTTCCCTTCCGGGAACCTGCCCTCTGTCCTCTGGGGGTGGACTGGGCATGACAGCCAGGCTTCCACCCGCCTCTCCCCGGAAGTCAGGGGAGAGAGTACAGGAGTGGACCTGGACATTGACGCTCTCAGGGGACGGGTCACGCTTCCTTCTCCGGCTCTCCCCCTCACACTCGGGTCTTGGGGTGAAGGAACAGCCTCGTGCCAGGGTCTGGCCCCTGTCCACTGTGCCTGCGCTTCCCTGCCCTAATCAGGACTCAGATTCTAAGAAATGGGCCATCAGCAGCTGCTGTTCTGAGCAGCGCCCGCTCCCAGATACACCCCTGCAATTAGGGGCTGAACTGGGGTGTCCTGGACGGAGTCGCACTGAATGTCCTCAAAGCCTGATACTTGTGGCATATCGTGGGGTCTCTAATAGCAGGACTAGAAGATACTGAACTTGGCCTGTGCTGCTGTTCTAGGCGCAAACAGAAAGACGGGTTGACGTGCAGACGCTCCCGCTCTAAGAAGGGGCTTAGTTTTCCACTTGGCTGAGCTCTGGGGAATGTAGGAACCCATGTGATTACTGCAAGCCTGAGGAAGCTCTGGGCCTCCCTCGACCTTGAATCTTGAATACCCTTTTTTCTAATTTTTTTGCAAACTCCTTGGGGGGAGGGTCCGGAAGACCCCGGTTCAAAGGGCTGGAACCATGTGAGAAGCCAGATTCTCTCCCCAGTACTGTAGGGTGCTCCAAACCCTGCTGAGAGCGACTCCTAAGCACTGAGCCAGGAGTCGCCTCAAGCATTGCTGAATGTGTCCCAAAAAACCCAAACAAGGGAGGAATCAGCTGAGAGCTCCCCGGCGTGCCTCTCGGGGCGCTGCGTGGTGCTGGCAGGGGAACCATCTGCAGCGATGTTCCAAGGCTGAGCACAGGGCTGCGCTTATGGATTTATGAGTCACCAGCCCGGGCAGCACCCCTGGCCGGAGGCTGTCCTGAAGTGTGGGCGAGCCAGGACTGCCTGCCTGCCTGGCCCAGCCCAGACTGACTCAGCTGGCAAAGGTGTCCCGGCTGGGCTAGACCGGAGCAGCCTCTCCCCGCCAGCCAGGGCGAATCAGCTGCTAGTGCCCACAGAGTCTCCGGACTTCTTTGTCCTGCCACTTGGGACACCGAAAGAAATTTGTGCCTTTCGTGCCCAGTGTCCTGGGAGGGGAGAGTAATTAGAGGCCGTTGCATTACCGAGAACTGGAGATGACGTGCATCCTGACCTTAGTTTTAGGCACTCGGAGTCACTGAAATTCAGGTTATTGCCACGTTGATTTAAATTTGTACCTATTTCTCCTATCTCGGATACTACCTGCTCTGTGTGCGGGGTCCCTCCCAGGGTGCTCTGGGAACCACGTGATGTCAGGGACTGAGCCCAGGCCTCCAGCATGCGAAGGAGGCCCCAGCCCACTGAACTTGGCCCTCCGGCCTCACCTTTACTATTTCTGCTTCATTTTATTATTTATATGTCTGGTGTGGCACAAGGGGCTGTTCCGGCTCTGTTCAGGAGTGACCCCTGACGGTGTTCAGGGCTTTGAACCAGGGTCAGGGTTGACACAAGTGCCATTACTTCCGGTACCCTCCAGCCCACACCTTTATTATTCTTCATGAGCTCAGAATGCCCCAGAGACTGGTCTTGGGGAGGATGTAGGAGCTATGACTTCAGCCCTGGTCCCATCCCTTCCGGCACCTTCCAGCACTCTCACTTTACTCTTTGCTTTTTTTTTTTTGCTTTTTGGGTCACACCTGGCGACACTCAGGAATTACTCTGGCTGTGCTTGGGGGACCATATGGGATGCCGGGGATTGAACCCGGGTCAGCCGCATGTAAGGCAAATGCCCTCCCCACTTTGCTTTCGCTCTGGCCCCTCAGTTTATTCTTTTGGGGTCTCTGGGGAACAGTTGACAGATGTTTGTCCATTTCTCTCCCTAGATCCGAGAGACCGAGGTCATCAATCCAAAGGATCTAGAAGGACGGTACTTCTCTGGAGCCTTCCCAGATGACGAGGACGTGGGGCTGCCTGGGCAGGGATCCGACGACTTTGAACTGTCTGGCTCTGGAGACCTGGGTATGGCGGGTTTGGTGGGCAGGCTGGGGCCCGGGCAAAGGAATGTGGCCTCTCGAGGAGGGTGACCTTGGCTGGAGTCGTGTTTTTATGTGGGGATTTTTCCTACCGGAGGGAAAGCAAAGTAACCAGATCCCTTTCATCCCCAGTGTTTGTTGCTTGCGTTTGTTTGTAGCTCTGCTTTCCCGGCACCAGCCTGAACCTGCCCACCCTTGGCGCAGGGCCCCAGGGGTGGGAGGAATGAGGGAAGCACCAGCCCCGGGCCCTGTGTGGGCAGAGGCGTGGGTGCAAGAGCAAGAAGCAGCCCCTGTTCCCAGGGGGGCGGGAGTAGGCGAATGGGCCCAGGGGACCTTGTGCCGCTTCAGCCTTTTCAGGCTCGCCTGCACCTGGCTGACCTGCAGAACTGAGCCCCTGGGAAGCATCCCTCTTGCATGCATGGTGGAACAACCACTCTGGGTTTGAGCCTAGGGGGCATCTATCCTATCTGGAGTTCTGGCAGCAGCCTCGGTTTCCTCATCTGTACGGGGGATGCAGCAGTGTTGGGAAAGGGGCTGAGTTGTCCAGGTGGTGCCTTCCAAGCTCTCAGTCCGTGCTTGCATGGTTCTAATGGAATGTTATAATCTGATGCCATTGAATCCGCTAGGATCCTCCTGACTGGTTCTGATGGGGGCTGGGGGCTGCCTGATCCTCTCTGCTTTGTCCTGGGTAGTGCTCATGGTCCCTGGGAGCCACACTGTTCAGAGCGAGGGTTTGGCAGCTTTCAGCTTCACATAGCTCTTCAGAGTCCGAGGCAGATGCTAGGAGGCCCATTTTGAGAGAGGAGGTGATGGAGGCTGGGCACAGATGGGCACTCGTGCCCAGGGGGGGCATTTGTGGGCTAGCTGCGAATTGGGATTCACTTCAGCCATGGCTAAGAAGGTGCTGGCCAGAGGGGATGCTGGGCACGCTGCCATCTCGCCCCACTCACACAGCCTTTCTGACCTTACAGATGACTCAGAGGTCCCCCAGTACGTCCCTGAAATACTCCGGCCCTTGGTGAGTAGCTCTGAGCTCTGGCCTCTTCCCTTACCGCCTCACTCTGGCGCTTTCCGCAGAGGGCCCAGATTCAGGTAGGGCCTCCTTAGCTCTTTGCCCGACACAATTACCAAAAGATACAGGGTTGTAGAGACGGCTTTTTGTTTCTGTTTGGGGACCACACCTGGCAGTGCTCAAGGATCACTCCTGGCTGGACTGGGGTGGGGGTATGGGGGGGCTTGGGATAGGATCTCCTGCAAGGCAAGTGTCCTGTCCCCTGTTTCTCTAGCCCCAAGAGACTGCATTTTTTCTAGTGAAGCGGCTATAATTCCCCTCATAGTTAAATGCTTACAAGAGTATGCCACCCGCACGGTAGATCCTGGCAAGCTACCTGTGTTGTATATGATATGCCAAATACCAGTAACAATTATATACTTCATTCCCATGACCTGATGGAATGGTTTGAGGCTCTTTATGATCCTGGAGCAAGCGTCTGCCCTTGGGCTCTACTAGCATGAGACAGGACATATGGAGATGTTACTGGTGCCCGCTCAAAAAAAATCGATGATGAACAGGAAGACAGTGATACAGTTAAATGCTTCCTCTTCCTATTTTTTTGGTTTGTTGGTTTTTCAGGCTAGTCTTGTGTTTGGGGAGGTCTGTTGTGGGGGCAGCACCCGGCCAGGCTCCTTTCACTGTGATCAGAGGCCTGTGATCTGCCATAGTTGACCTGATACATTGGTGATTCCCTGATACTTGGAGATCGGGCTGGACAGCCATTCCTGCGGTTCTCTGGTCAGTCCCACGGGCAGAATCATGGCTGGAAGGAACAATGCCGTTTTGTCCAACTGCCCTTCCGAGCTTTTGCTTCAGAGCTGCTGGGTTTCTTAACCCTTTCCAAGGAACTCAGCTGAGAAACACGGCTGGGGCAAGCGCTGCAGAAATACCTGAATTTGGCCATTACAAAGCTGCTCATGAGGGGCCGGAGCAATAGCACAGCGGGGAGGGGCGTTTGTCTTGCATGCGTCCCGACCGGGTTCAATTCCGGCATCTCATATGGTTTCTGAGCACCACCAGGAGTAATTCCTGAGTGCAGAGCCAAGAGGAACCCCTGAGCATTGCCGGGTGTGACCCAGGTTTGATCCCTGGCACGCCACATGGTTCCCCAAGTCCCCTGGGAGTGATCCCTGAGCACAGAGCCAGGAGTAATCCCTGAGCACTTTTTTTTATTATACCACCGTGAGACATACAATTACAAAGGTGTTCATAATTGGTTTTTGGTAATACAGTATTCCAGCACCCATCCCTCCACCAGTGCCCCATTTCCACCACCAATGTACCCCACCCCCCCCCCACCCACCCCCCAGACTGCCTTAATAGCAGATAGCCCTGTTTCCTCTCTTTCTCTCTCTGTCTCTCTCTGTCTGTCTCTGCATCTCTCTCCCTCTTCTTTTTACACATTGTGGCTAGCCCTGCAGATATTTAGAGTTTATCACTTAAGTCTCTTTGTGTATATTCAAAGTACTGTTTGATATGTCCCCAAAGTTAAAGAAAATGAGGAAGAAAGAGACTTGGCTGGGAAGGAGTCGTCTGCTTTCTTGGAGCCTGGCCGTGGATTCCTTCCTGTCAGGGAAAAATTGTCAGGGCAGGGGGCTGTGATAGCACAGCGGGGAGGGCGTTTGCCTTGCATGTGGCTGACCTAAGTTCAATCCTCGGCATCCCATATGCCCCTGAGCACCTCCAGGAGTAATTCTCCAGGAGTGCAGAGCCAGGAGTAACCCCTGAGTACCACCAGGTGTGACCAAAAAGGCCAAAAAAAAAAATTGCCAGGACAGGAGCACTTGACAGGCCGGTTGTGGAGTGGCCCCGGGGCCTCTGGATGTCCTTCCCTGCTGAGGTCTGTCTCTTCTCACCCCATCCAGGTGCCGCTAGTTAACCACATCCCAGACAGCACAGACCCCGGAAGCCGGGCCCCCACCGACGACGAGTTGCTGGAGGAGAATGAGGTCGTACCCAAGAGAATGGCCCCCTTCGACAACGACGATGTGTCCAACAGAGTGTCCATGTCCAGCACGGTCCAGGGCAGCAGCATCTTTGAGAGGACAGAGGTCCTGGCAGGTAGGACACAGGCTGGAGTGGGGGGCGGGGCTGGGGTTGTGCTGCGACAGGAAGGGGCCCAGACTGTTTCCTTGGGGACACTTTCTGGGTGTTGGTCTAAGGATGGTAGATTTCAGCATCGGGATGCTGAGTGCTTTGGGGTATTTTTGTTCTCTTGTCTTTTCTGAAAAGCGGGCAATAAGGCAAACAAGCTTGGGGACTTCTGGGGAGCCCAGTGAGCTTGTTTGGGTCTCTCTGGGCAGGAAGGGCACCCCCTCCATAAGCAAGGTGGAGTGTGTGTGTGTGTGTGTGTGAATGAGAAAGTGTGGGTGTGTATATGTGTGAGTTTATTTATTTATTTATTTTTTTTTGCTTTTTGGGTCACACCTGGCAATGCTTAGGGATTACTCCTGGCTCTGCACTCAGGAATTACTCCTGGCGGTGCTCAGGGGGCCATATGGGATGCCGGGGATCGAATCCGGGTCGGCCGCATGCAAGGCAAATGCCCTAACCGCTGGGCTATCGCTCCGTCCCAGTGAGTGTGTTTGAGTGTTCGTGTGTACATGTATGAGTATGTATATGTATGAGTGTGTTTGTGTGTGTGTGAGTGTGTTTGTGTGTGTGAATGTGTGTCATGGCCCCGGGGGTTCTTTATTTTGTTTTTCTTTTTGGGTCACACTGGCAGTGCTCAGGGGTTACTCCTGATGGTGCTCGGGGACCATATGGGATGCCGGGATCAAACCCAGGTTGGCAGGCGAGGCAAAAAACCGTACCACTGTGCTCTCGCTCCGGCCCTAGTTCATTGTTACAAGTTGTGCCAAACCTTCTCCCAGGGATCGGCAGCTTTCCCTGCCCGCATGGTCTTGGCTGAGAAGTTTCCAGCCTAGGTTGAGCCTCAGTTTCCTTCTGTCTGCAGATACGCTGCTGCCCCCATGGGCTGGCGTGGTAACTGTCAGACATGGACTCTGAAGTGACGCCTAGCCCGTGCAGGCCGCTCTGCTTTCTTCCTGTAGTCTGCCCTCTGACTCTCCCACAAGCATGTAGGGACCCTCCCTGGGGCAGACGGTGACTGAGTCAGGTGAGGCACAGGCTGAGAGCCAAGCAGTGCGAGGGTCCTCGAGGGACAGCCGTGTCCCCTTGGTGGCTTCCTGGTGGCTCTGTCAAGCCACACCCCTCAGCTGGGCCCATGACTCTGTCCCCTGCCCTGCAGCTGTGGAGTGTGGGTGGGCCCCAGAGGTGGGGGCTTGTCAGAGCGACTCCTTTCTGGCCATCTATTTCAGATTGTATTTCCAGGGCCTCTGTCCAGCAGGGCGATGGGGCAGCCAGGGTCAGTTTCTGTCTGTGAGGCGCAGCTGGGCCAGCAGCTCTTACAAGTACAAGGAGAGAGCTTAGGTGTCCCCTCGGAACGGGCAAAGGGACCGACCTCGACCTCACCCTGCATAAACCTTGGGTCCGTTTCCAGGACTTAGGTCCTTCTGAGCACTGAGCCAAGGCTTCCTGTCTCCCCGAGACAGGGAACTGCTGTTCCTTCCTTGGTTTCCAGGTGATGTGGGATTTAGAAAGACCCCTGAGTCTTTCGGCTGACCCTTCCCCATCTTCCTCCAACCACAGAGTTTCATGCTTTGCTTTTTTTTAATTTATTTTTATTCTTTGCCTTTTGGGTCACACCCAGCGATGCTCAGGGGTTACTCCTGGCTCTGTACTCAGGAATTACTCCTGTGAGGGCTGGAGGGATAGCACAGTGGGGAGGGTGTTTGCCTTGTACACAGCCAACCTGGGTTCGATCTCCAGCGTCCCATATGGTCCCCCAAGCATCGTCTGAAGTAATTCCTGAATGCAGAGCCAGTAGTAACCCCTGAGCATCACTGGGTGTGACCCCCCAAAAAAAAAAAGGAATACTCCTGGCAGTGCTCGGGGACCATTAGGAATGCTGGGATCAAACCTGGGTGGGCCATGAGCCAGGCAAACGCCCTCCCTGCTGTGCTATCGCTCCAGCCCCTACTTCTGTTTTGCAGTGAGAGAGGAGGAACTTGCCAAGGATCAAACAGCCTTTCAGCGTCGTGTCGGGGAGAGGGCAGAGAGAGAGACAGAGAGACAGAGAGAGAGGGAGAGAGAGAGAGAGAGAGAGAGAGAGAGAGAGAGGCAGGACTTCGCTCTGAACGCTATAGTAGGAGCAGAACGTGTGGACCGATCTGGAACATGGCGAGACTGTTTAGCAGCATGCCCTGTGCTCACCTAGACCATGTATACCTGCCTAGTGGTGCAGGACTGGGGGGCCAAAGAGATAGCTCAGGGGTTAGAGACCATGCATACACAAAGATCTGAGTTGGATCTCCAGCCTTTGAGCTCTCCCAAGCACGGCCCTGGTGGTTAGGTGTCGGTTGGCGTGACTCAACCGCTTCCTCTTGAATCCTGGAAACTCAGCAGAGGTCTTCGCTGGGTTCAAAGCACAGGCCAGGGAGAAGGTGGTCCCTAGCATACCTGGACCCCAGCAGCTCACAGTGTCAGGCCTGACCTTTGGTCGAGTGTGCGCAGGAGTGACCCCAGGACCCTGAGCAGTGGGAAGTGTGTCACGGGAGACACGCACCATTCCAGATTCCAGGCAGACCCGCCTGGCTTTGTGGGCGTTGCTGAGCTTAGCTAAGAAGCTGCCTGGGCTTTGCGGGGCCTTGCTTTGCCTGCAAGCCGAAGCAGGTGCATGCGTGGCTTTGCCTTTGCAGGCTGGTAACCGCCAGTGACGGAGGGAAACCTGGTGCATGGGGCAGGAGGGTGGCCGTGGGAGTGCCCGGGGCGCCCGGACCAGCCCTCACCCCCGCCCTTACCCTCTGCAGCTCTCGTTGTGGGCGGCATCGTGGCCACCCTGTTCGCCGTGTTCCTGGTACTGCTGCTGGTCTACCGCATGAAGAAGAAGGACGAAGGCAGCTACGACCTGGGCAAGAAGCCCATCTACAAGAAGGCGCCCACCCACGAGTTCTACGCCTGAGGCTTCCAGGCCCACCAGCTCGGACTTCGGGGGAGGGGAGGAGAGGATATTGCTGGGCGGAATGAGGACATCCCCGGACTGGCCAGTGGGCACCTCCAGCCCGAGCCCGGGCCTTGGTCAGAAGAGAGAATTTCTGTGTTGCCTGCCTCTGTCCTCCTTCTCGGGCCTCCATTTTCCTGGCCGAGCAAAACAAAAAGGGGTGGGGGGAACCTGGGCCTTCCTGAAGCCTGGTGGGAGCATTCCTTAACCTTCACGCTGAGACCCTAGGCCCAGCGGGAGTCCCCCTCACCCAGGACCCCTCTGGGCTGCTGTGCGCCTCCCACAGGAGGGAGGGGCATCCCAGCACCCCCACTTCCTGCCCTTCCTCAGTCTCTCACAATCAGGCGGGGACGGCGCTCTTCTCTCTGCTCTGGGCAGGCGTCAGCAAGCATGGAGAGTCTCTGAGGCCTTCCACGGCCTTCTGGGGGCTTCTAGGTCTTTCCAGATCAGCCTTTTTATGGGGGGAGGGCAGGGAGGGAGCCGCAGGTACATGCTAAGATGGATTTGTGGCCTCTTTGTAAATCTCTTTTTTAGTGGGGTATTTTTTGTAATGGACTCATTTCTCTGGCCAGCACGTGCCTGCCTGACCCCTCCACCCGCCCGCTTCCACAGGACTTGCTGTGTTTGTATTTAATGGTATTTTCTGGTTTTGTTTCTTGAGAAATGAGAAGAGAGCCGGAAAGATGATTTTTATTAATTTTTTAAAAAAAACTATTTATAGCTTCAGACAGGGTCTCTCGTTCCCTCTTTTTCTTTATATTCCCTTTTTTCTTTATATTCCTTCCCCCCCTCTCCTGCCTTTGACCTTGGTTCTTTCACAAGCTGCTTCCTCCTTGGCTGAAGCATAGTTTTCTAGCACGTCCCCAGTGTCAGGTAGAGGATGGGAGGCTAGTGGGATATCAGTGTCTCTTGAAATGTATTGTTATTCTTCCTTGGTTCTAGGCAGATAGATCTATATCTATATATATATATTTTTTTTTCAGGAAATAGCTTGGTATATTCCCAGCTGGAAGGTGGCTGGAGCGTTGAGTGAGTGAGGTTTTGCTTGGTTGCGTGGACACTGACCAATTCTCTTGTCTTGTTCCTGGTGTCTTATCCCCGTTGGCTGTGTGCCCCTGGGGTGGTCCCGGCTGCCTTCTCCCTGGCCTTTGCTTAGAGCCCAGCGAAGCCCTCGGCTGGCGTTCTCCAGGTTTTGAGAAGAAGTGGTTGAGCCGCGTCATCCAACACTAACCACTAGGCACGTGGCTCGCCAGACCCGTGCGAAGAGGATCCCTTACAGCAATGTGTTTCTCTGCTCACTAACCGCCTCTGCTCAGTGACCCTGCGGGTCTAGTGACCTTTGCCATCAACTGGTCAGCAATGTTTAGAACTAAGCTGGTTTGGCAAGTCCCATCCCCAGTCTGATGGGGTGACCTTTGTCTTCCTGGGCAAAGGTGGAGGGTGTGTGAGTGTGTTTGTGTGTGTGTGTGTAGGGTGGGGGTGAGGGCGCTGAGCCTGTTATCTCTTGTCACCTCCCTCTCCAGAGGGAGCGGGCCGTGGCTGGGGGTGCGGGATCACCCTTCACCACCTCACCCCAGGGTCCCAGCTGGCTGGGTCCTCTGCCGAGCCCTTACCCCTGGCTGTGTCGGCAGTGAGCGCTTTCTCTGTAGTAGCCAGCTCTCACGCTCTTGTCTGTTACTGGTTTTTGATAAAAAGATAATAAACGGTACTTTCTAGATTTACTGCCTCTGTTGTTTTTTTTTGTGTGTGTGTGTGTGTGTGTGTGTGTGTGTATTGCTGAGAGTCAGACTCCAGCTTCCCTGCTACTTTGCCCGCACTGCAGACCTTTGAGCTGTTTCTCGGCTCCCATTCCCGGCTGTGCTTATCCACTGCAACTGGAGTGCCCGAGCTTTGGGGCTGAGATGCCTGTAGAGGAGGAAGAAAGGGGCCAGAGGCCCGCGTCGCACCTGCCTTGGTGTTTGAAAACACACAAACACCCGGGGGTCCTGGCCCAGGGGTTGGACACCGCGGCCCTGGTTTCCCTGCCAGTAGGAAACACCACCAGAAACCCCCTCCCCCCCCCCCCCCATGTCCCCTGTCTCAGATTTGTTGCTTGTTGTGGAAAATCACTGTTTCCCACAAAACCCCGATTCCCACTTCCTGGGAGTTTGTCATCAACAGGCGGAGGTCACCTAGGTGTGATCTTTTATAATTTTAATGGTCTGGGGATCAAACCCAGGGGGCTCACGCATGGAGGGGACGGCCCTCCTGAGCCCCCTCACCTCTGCTCCTCAGGAGAGTTTTGTCTACTCCCTGTTGCCTGCTCGGCCTCCGGGGTGCCGTGGGGCCTCCCTCAGCACCTGGGACCTGTGAGGATCCTTCTCACTAAGGAGAACGTGCCGGATGAAACTTTGTTCCAGGGATCTTCTCTGGGGGTCTGCCTTAGGGGCGCATTGCCCTGGCTGGGTGTGGGGTTCATGCAAAGGGACTTGGCCATAGCGGCCAGCACGTGTCAGGAGCTCCGTGGTGATGCCCACCTCTCTGATGGAGAAGTACAGCCCAGAGGGGGGGAGCTGGCCAGAAGCCAAACAGCTCCCGCCCCCTACTGTGCGCAGCTGCCTGCAGGGTAGCTCAGGCCCAGAGACCCCCAAGGCCCTGCCATTGGTTTTCCTGAGTTTCCTGAGGCTCGCGTGTGTGACCTTCGGAAGTCATGTCTGCTCCCTGCCAGTGCCCAGGTGGGCGTCACCAGCCCCGTGGCGGTCGGATGCAGATCCAGCCCAATGGACAAGACCCAGGTTTGCTCCTGAATTGCACCAGGTACCTTTCAAGGGCTCAGGGCCCCTCCATCACATGGTACGACAGGAAACAGCCACAACGAGAGAAATTTTGGAAGAGCCAGACTGGATGGCGTGATGGAACCGAGTCCCAGGATATGGGATTTGGACTTGGTCATTAGCTTGACCAGGTGCTGCATCAGCCTCCAAGGTGGGGCCAGAGACCACCACGTAGCAAGTATCAATCAATGGCCCCTTGAGGGGCCGGAATAGCTACAGTAGGGAGGGTGTTTGCCTTGCACACAGCCAACTCGGGTTCTATTCTTGGCTTCCCATATGGTCCCCTGAGCACTGCCAGGACTAACTCCTGAGTTCAGAGTCAGGAGTAACCCCTGAGCATAGCCAGGGGTGACCCAAGAAGCAAATAATGATACTACTACTAATAATGATAATAATCATCATCATCATCATCATCATCATCATCTCCATCATCACTGTAACTGTAACTGTCTTCCCATTGTTCATCGATTTGCTTGAGTGGGCACTAGTAACATCTCCATAAGTCCTGTCACAAGCAAGTGTAACACAAGGGCATCTGCTTGCTCCAGGAACAGGAAAAGCCTCAAACCATTCTTCAGGTCATGGGACTGAGGTCCATAATTGTTACTAGTTTTTGGCATAACAAGTAAATAAAACACGGGTAGCTTGCCAGGCTCTGCCGTGGAAAGGACTAATAAGAGGTATTAATTATCTGACCTCTCCCTTTTAATTTTCCTCTGTAACATTCCCCAGTCTTGGAGCTGGTGCTGTAAGTACTTTTCAGAGTATGGGCTAGAGGTTCATTTCTGAAGCGAATTCTTTCTAGAAAGAGACACTGTTTTTCTTGTAGGACACATAGGGCTCTCCTCCTAGTTCTCAGCCACAAGAGTGTCTATGGAGCCAAATTCAAGAGTGCTTCAGATTTTCAGATTGTGGGTCAGATGGGTCATGGCCCAGAGCAGAGTAATTGTTGACAGGATCCTTTGAAGTTCCTTGAATCCTCGTGAGTAAAATTGGGTTATAAGGGGAAGATAGACTAGTGGAAGACAATGTATCTAGATTCACTTAGAAGAAGTCATTTTATATGTGACTATAATAATAATAATAATCACTATCACTATCCTCCCATTGATCATCTATTTGCTGAGCGGGCACCAGTAACATCTCCATATGTCCTGTCTCATACTAGTAGAGCCCAAGGGCATCTGCTTGCTCCAGGAACATAAAGAGCCTCAAACCATTATATTAGGTCATGGGAATGAACTAATATAATTGTTACTGGTATTTGGTATATCAAATAAAACAGGGCAGCTTGCCAGGCTTGCCATGCAGGTGGCATACCCTTGTAGTCACCTCTAAATATAGCATTTATAGATGAACCGTGCGAGATGGGCTGTGATAGGCTGTCGCTGGGTGGAGTTCTGTTGAGAGGGAAGTCCGGATGTGGAAAATGGCTGCCCGATGGAGTGGCGGGGGTCATCTGGCTTGTTGTGCGGCTCTGCTGGGGTGGCGGGCCAGGGCTAGAACCGGCCATCCCTCCGGTGCCTCGTGGAGGGCTGGGCACAGGGAGAGCAAGGAGCAGCTCTGCCCCATGTCTGTAAGCCTCCGGTTCCAGCATACCTGGGCCGGATTGAAAAAAAAAAAAAACTGCTGCAGGGTGGAACTCCGATGAGACGGGCTGTGATAGGCTATTGCTGGGTGGAGTTCTGACAAGAGGGAAGTCGGATGTGGAAAATGGCGGCCGGATGGAGTGGTGGGGGGGTCATCTGGCTTGTTGTGCGGCTCTGCTGGGGTGGCAGGCCAGGGCTAGAACCCGCCATCCCTCCCGGGTGCCTCGTGAACGACTGGGCACAGGGAGAGCAAGTAGCAGCTCTGCCCCATGTCTGATATAATAATGATAATAATAATAATAATAATAATAATAATAATAATCAGTGGCCCCTTTTCTTATAATCTGCACTCCATGCTTTTTTTTTTTTTTTTTGCTTTTTGGGTCACACCCGGCAATGCTCAGGGGCTACTCCTGGCTCTGCACTCAGGAATTACTTCTGGCGGTGCTGGGGACCATATGGGATGCTGGGGATCGAACCCAAGCCGGCATGAGCCGGCCACGTGCCAGGCAAGCGCCCTACCGCTGGGCTATCGCTCCAGCCCTATGCTTTAGAATTCTTGACTTGCAGGTATCAGGTCTCAAGTTGAATCCCGGGGCCACCACATATGGAGAAAGATACTGTCAGCTCTGCTCACTACAGTTAGGCGTGTGAACTCAACTGGAAGGTGTGATCCGCTGAGCACCACAGCTAAGCTACAGGCTCCCAGGCAGGAAGTGAGAACCCTGGTGAGCAGGTGTGTGAGTACCCCAAGAGCCCTACCTACAGTCAGAGGCACAAGAGCACCACAATTAAACAGCACAACTCCTGGGGTTGGAGCAGTGGATAGAGTGCAGGTGTCTTCTGTGGGAGCCCCAGGGTCCATCCCCAGGCCCATGTGGTTTGCAGAGAGCACCGTCAGGTGTGAGTCTGGGGGGCTTCAGGCACCACAGAACCTGAGCCCAGAATTGAGCGCTCGAGTCTCACCAGGAGTGGTGATTCTTAGCTCCCCAAGCCGGCGGGGAGCCCTCCGCAGAATGTCATGTGATTGTTTGGGTGCATGTGGGAGCGGGTGACCCTAACTTCCATATTGGGAGGCTCCGAGGCAGTGTTCAGGGGGTCAAGGGTTTCTCCAGGCAGTCCTCAGGCTGGCTCTGTGGACCAAGGGATCAGTGCCTGGGCCTGGCTATATACCCACTATACACCCTTCTAGGTGTGACTCCCCCAAAAAGACAAAACAGACAAAAAGTGCCCATGGATACTTGGGGCCAACAGCACCACACCCAGCAATGGGCCCGGCCATGCCGGGAGATCACATCTGGGGCCCTCCGTCCGCGCTGCTGCCCGTCTCCTCTCTCCCCTGCCCCTAGTTTGGTTTTGTTTTTCCTTTAGGGGCACACCAGCGATGTTCTGGGGTTACTCCCGTCTCTGCTCGGCAATTACTCTTGGTGGTGCTCGGGGACCATATGGGGTGGCGGGATCAAACCCAGGTGGACTGTATGCATGGCAAATGTCCCCCGCTGAGCTACCGCTCCTGCCTCCTGTAGTTGGTTCTTAAACTGGCAAAAACAGGGATGGCCCTGGGTGAGCCGGACTAAGTCACTGCAGGTTCTTTCAGAGAGACTCTGGACCTTCCCGATAAGAAAGGATGCTCTTCTGGCGGCCCTGAAGAAGCAAACTGGCAAGCGACCAGGGCTCCTGTCCCCAAGGGGCTGCAGGCCTGGAGTCCTTGCCTCAGGACACATGCCAGGCCGCCTCCTCATCTGTGCCACCACATGCGCCCTGTCTGAGCTGCCTGCGGCCCTGTGTGGCACCCAGGGCGAAGATGACAACAGGAGGCGGCATCCGGCAGAACGTGGTGCCTGGGGGCCAGGCCTGGGAACATGATTGACAGGCCAGTGACACCTTGTAAAACACACACTGTCGTCCCCGTTACAGAAGAGGGAGCCGAGGACTCAGTCTGTCCAGTTAACCCGCTGGACAGGCTGCTTTGATTCCAGCAAGGCTGAGTCCCGAAAAAGCCAGGCAGGTCTGCTTGCTGTTTTCATTCAGTTTCTTCTCCCTCCGTCTGGGGTGCGCTCAGAGCAGAGGGGATGGGGCTGCCCTCAGCGACTGCCCAGGCCGAAGGGTTTGTTGGTTGGGGTCACTGGGGTCGCATGGTGCCATGAGGTGCCAGGGATCAGTCGGGGCCTTGCTGTTTCTGTTCCTCGCACCATCTCTGGGCCCCTGCACACCTTTCTTTCTTTCTTCCTTCCTTCCTTCCTTCCTTCCTTCCTTCCTTCCTTCCTTCCTTCCTTCCTTCCTTCCTTCCCTTCCTTCCTTCCTTCCTT